>CAJNYU010000781.1:0-21026 GCA_905331475.1 Rotaria socialis | reverse complement strand
AGAATATAAAATTCAAAGAATCAATAACTCAGCTACCAGAATTTAATATCTTAAGAAGTAGTTGAAATTTTTTTAGCGAATATACTACCGGGACTTCTTTTTTTTTGAGAGTACTCGATGACCTATCGCCATTTCAATAGGTAGGCGGTTCGTTCAAGTGTCATTGGATAGTGGATGATAAAATAGGAGGTTTAGTAAGCGTAGAGGTTTTGATAGCTATCTCAGAGGAGACGGTGTGTCTTGTTTTTTGTTTGGTTTTTCTGATGAGTCATGTAACAGTCACGTGTCACGATGAAATTTTTTTTTTTGGTTTTTTTCTATATGCTGTTCATAGTTTCTTAGGTGTATTGATGCTTTTGCAGGTCTTAAATCTCCATGGTTTCTGTTTTGGAATGGTCCACGTGACCCTCCTGGGAATTATGAGGTTATATGTGTGAGGTTTTGTTCTCATTTGAAAGATCTACAATGTTCTACTCGTCCAGAGGCTTCTGAATAGGAATCTGTTCTTCTTCAGAATGCTGTTATGAGGCTCTTGGATATGTTTAGGAAGATTGGGTTTTTATTTATTTTAGTGTCTATATCGGATTGTCTGTCATGAATCAGCGATAGTGAAACTTTCAATGTTTCTTTCATGGAGCAGATGTTTGTTGGTATTTTTCAATTATGTTTATATGACTTCTGCCAGATGTTGAAATAGATGATGACGTTGAATATCTGATTTGATGGATATGAACACTTGTGTATTTGGTTCCTTAAGAGTTTTGAATTCTAATCTAAATATCGTTTTGATTGATATTACATTTAGTAGTGATTACGAATTTGTAATTAAGAGAAGCTAGTACAAATTCCTCTATGATGTTATCGAGTATTGCTTTCCATCAATGAATACATTTAATGGATTCAATTCCTAGTATTGATAGGTTGAAAGAAACATCGATCTCATGAATGTTTTCATGATTAATACAGAAGCAGGGCCTCTTTCTTTTCAATGAACGAGAGTTGAATGAGACTTTGTCAGTATGAAATTTGAGTTTTTTAATATTACAAACTGATAGTGGAGCTACATTTGAGGGATCTTATTCTGAAAATTATACAATTAAGGGAAAATATATTGCTCAACACAATGGTTATTGATGATAAGATAAATATTCGATATATTTTATGGATCAAATGAGAACATACACTTCTACTCTTAAAGAATTAATCTATCGATGATGCAATTTAAATATCACTAGGAGTAATATTGAAATGAATGATATGTTATCAATAAGTATTGTTGTACTTTGAAGTATAAATTTACTAAGTCTCTCTTTGCATATTTATGTATACATAGGTGAAACAAAAACTAATTTTGTATAGAAAACTCCAATAATATTCTATTTGGAAACCTTGAATATATGTCATTAGGGAATCATAAAATTAAGACATCGTCTAGAAGTAATCGAAAATCGATTTCGAAAAGGATCAATTTATTCAAATATTCAGTTCTTATTGAAATCATGTGTTTCTATATCTTTTCTTCTATGACTTAGTATTCTTCATTGATTTTCGTAGTCTTTGATTTATACACTAACAGATTGTAGACAAAACTAATACAAATTCTTATAACCTGAAACTTTGCCCTACAATTGCTCTAATCTAAAACATTTCGAATGATAAATGTTTCGAAATTTACTTTTAGTGGAATAATATACATCATGTCGAATTGATTGAAATTTTCTTGAAAAACTACTAATCAAAATCTGATTAAGAAAGATTGAAACGCATAGTAATAGCTACAAGACTATTGAATTTAATTCAGAGTTCTGTTTAGATTATTATATTTTGTTTAAGATTTCTTTAAATTTGAAATTTTGCTTTTATTTATTACGTTTAAGTTTTAAATTCTTCAAATTTCTTTTTATTTTGAATTTTGAATGAGTTTTTACTTCATGTAAAAATTATAGGCTACCGAAGATACCTGATGAGTCCCTTGAGAAAGGACGAAACGCGTCGTGTCGATCTCGATTTTTCTTGAAAACTTTTATTTAAAAATTATTTCTTATTATTATTATGTTTAAGTTTCAACTTCTTCGAATTTTATTTGAATGAGTTTATTCTTTATATAATAATAGAAATTTGAAGATACCGGATGAGTCCCTTGAGAAAGGACGAAACGCGTCGTGTCGATCTCGAATTTTCTTGAAAACTTTTATTTAAAATCTATAGATTATGGTAGCTAGTCACACTACTATGCAATGAATTCTTCAACATATAATTATTTATTTATTTATGTGTCAGAATTAGAATTAATCTTTTGATTTTTTCCTTTAAAATCTTTAGAATTATTTGCCATCTGATGATTTGGGTTGTTCCAATGAAATCTATAGATTATGGTAGCTAGTCACACCAACACGCTCAAAAATAGGTATCATCAACTAGACCTGCAAAATCAAAAAAAAACGATAGCAATATACGAAACAAACATCATCATAATCTACATTCATAAACATTCTCGACTATACAAAATGCTTTTGTCATTATTTCCTTTAACCTGATTCTGAATGTTCAATAAAACAGAAGTGAGAATTCAAAATATCCTATCTAAAACTAAATCACAATTTTTATTCACCTCAATAAAAGACCTATAAAATCTAGTCAAACAATCATTCATAATAATTAACCTTTCTCCATGAAAACAAATTTAATTCTTATCATAAATTTAATTTTGTTTATTTATTTCTCTAAAATTCTATTAATAATCATGAATTACAACTTTCTCTATTAAGTTTCAAAATTTTCTCACAAATTTTTCGAAATTTTAATAAAATAATCCGTCTCATAAGATACTTAACCAAGCTCGAAAAAGTCCATACCAGCTTCTTTCTTTGACACTACTGCCAAAAAATTTAAGATTCCATTATAAATTGAATTTTATCTATTTAGTTATTTAAAATTTTCTTTATAACATTGAATTTTATTTTTCTATTTTATTTTTAAATTTTATTATTTGAAACTTAAATAGATTAAGCCAACTGATGAGTCCTTTAGCAGGGACGAAACGCGTCTTGGTAGCTATTACACACCCACCTGGCTCACATGCATGCAAGTGGATCTATTTTTCGTTTCAATTTATTTCAGAATTATCTTATAAATACATGCAAATAATTCGTATTTCTACCACTCGTCGTCCCACTCGATTGTGTGCTTGGTTACACCAATCTTCCTTTTTGCCTCATCCATATTACTGCTAGCGATTGTCTCGAATTCCCTTAATTTCTCTTCGTTGCAATATAACACTTTGATTTCTGGACGACCATTGAATTCCGTGTAGTAGTTTGATGAACTCGCTCGATAATCTTTAACTGTGATGTGACCCAAACAGGACCAAGTAATATAGAACCCATCGATTGGATACCCACTTGCAGTATCGATGAAAACTTCACTTTCTTGTGTTGTACCTACTTGTGGCCATGTGGGAAACTTTTTGTAATGAAGATCATGAATAAACCCAGCTAAAACATCATATGCTGGCTTCAAACGCTTATCATCTTTAACGGTCAACAAGTAGTCGATGATTCGTTGTTTATAGTCAGACCATGTTTTCACATTGTCGTCACCCACGCATGGACATTGAAGAGCCTTATTCATCTGTAGCAATTGAAAAATTTGTTTTGCACAAAGTACGGCAGCAGTTTTTTCTAGGTTCCATTGAAGTAGTTCATTCGTTTTGGGAAAATTTTCTCTCAAACGTCTTGATATCCCAGAACTGTAGATGATTGCATCCAAATTTTTCAAATCACTCGACGATGCCATACTGAAATAGTAAAAAATGAACTATGACCAGTATGCTTCTAAATAAAGCCCGCTTTTATATGCAATTGAAAAACGATCTTCTATAATTTTTTAGCGTTCTCCTTCTTCACTCACATCCAATGTGTCTTTTATCTAGTCTCTGTCACGAAGAAAATAACGTATCAGTAGAGAGTTTACCCCTCCTAAGAAGTAAAAAAATATATAAAATATACTTTGGATGATGTGGGTTTTTTCTTCGCATACTACACATATAAAATCTTAAAGGTGATACGATACAACGCTGCAATTCGTTTCTTACACAATGTCTATCAACTGGAATCAAACCATGGAGCACGTGTTCCACAGTGAAGGTATTTCAAATGTCCTCTCCAAGGAATATCCACAGATTTACCAACTCTTACGCGAAGAACCTGAAAGTACAGCAGCTTATCTTCGTTTGACTGCTGAAATACAATCGATCGAATATGTGTCACCGAATTTTCAAGAGATCAAACCTCCATATCAATCGAACTCAACACGTGACAAGAAGAAGGAAAGCATGGACGTTGATTTGGACGAATCGAATGATGTTATTCGCATCGTTCAAAGTGTAGATAAGCAACTTAGTAGGATAATACCTAGTACAGTCGCGAATGATGTGGGGCGTTCAATTGCTCGCGAATGTCTCAAGACATTACCAACAGTAAACGCTGTTCCTCCGGGTAGTCATTGTTTAGTTGCTAGTCGAATAAATGGTATCTTTGACTCGACAAGTGACAGTTTGATCTGGTCAGTCAGTTATAATTTGCGCTTGAAAAAATGTGAGATCAAGCCTGTCTCACGTTCATATACTTTCTCCTCTTCACCGGCCACAAAACAAGAATATATGTTGGAGGGTACTCTGAATGTACTTAAACTTGTTGGTAATCTGAGACAGATTGACAACCTTGAAAAACGCGCACAGACAGACTACCGTCGAGCCAAGGAAGATATCTTACGAGAATATCCTCACGTGCCCATATCAATTGAACCCGAACGGGAATCAATAACAGAGAGATCACTCATCGCTGCACAACCGCCACAGTTTTCGCGAACACATAAGCCACACCCTCTAACAACAGAAGAAGCATTTTTAAAACAAACGATGGCTAACACACATAACTGTGTTGCAAGCATACTAACAATCCGTGGATTAAAAAACGGAATATCAATGTCTGAAAAAACGTTTTACCATTCTATGGAGCAAATTAAATCTTATATTGAAACGAATCTAGCAGCACTTCAGAAAACAGTCTTCGTTCGAAATCATATTGTCATTCTTTATACATTCGACAGCGCATCTCAAGTATGGAGCGCATTACAAAATACTGAAGCACAAGCTATCCGATCGAATGCAGAATTTACTATTGAACGACAGGACATAAACAATGCTACATTTGATAATGTCATCGGTCAAATCCGTGACTAGTAAATATAACGTTCTCGCTAATCACGTTTTGTTGCTACATTAAAATCTTTTTCTTTTTATTGTTTAATAATAATCACAATTATGACTGAATTAATTGTACCCAATGAAAGATGCATACTTTTGTATTGATAACAACGCATGTTTTCTGATTCCTTATTTTCATGGACAAGTAGCCTCCTTTTTCTGGAGTATCAGACGTTCAATTAAATATTACCATATCCATATGACATGAAAACGAAGTTTTAATATACGTCGAGTAACTAAGGAAGATGATAACCCGTAGAATGCAGAATAGTGCATCTTAGTACTGAATATCGTGAGCAAAGATACATAAGTGTGATCGAAATAGTAAGATAAACATCCCTTTTGCGACAGGAATTACGTTTGCACAGCATACACCAATTTTCAAATGTCCTAGTTTCTCTTTATTTCTTTAATTAGAAATTCGCATCAAAATGTGAAAATCATCTACAAATAAACGAACAATAAAAATGATTCCAGAGAACGTTAGCTATAAAATTAGATTAAGAACAAGAAAAAAAGTCAAGGAAATGGTTGAGTTTGATCAGTGAATTGGACGATATTGGCAGTTCTTTTTCGAGTTTTCCAGTTGATGTTAATATCCTTCCCATATAAAATATTTCTTTAGATTTTGTAAGTTGAAGACCGCCAGTTGAAGTTACTCTAAACACAAATCTTGTATGACGATTGTGATTTGTTTAGAGTTAGTTCACTATGAAATTACGGTTACATAATTTGTGAATCCAGTACTTTCTTCATGTTTCAATTACTGTACAATAACTCATATATTTTCTTCTGCAATGTAAGCAGTGAAAATCGAAAAGAATAAACCATTCTTTATGTTATACACAAAGAAGACAAAGACTACACCCACACCCATTCACACCCTGTTAACAGAGGCAAGACGAAAGTAGTTATACTTGGACTTTTTTTACTTTTCCAAGTAAAAAGTATGAGTACAAGTAATTACGAAATGCACTTGTACTTACACTTGTACCTTAAGATAGAGACTTCTGTACTTTATTTTCAAAATAAAATAGTCTCTTGTTTTGTCGAAGTTCTAGTAATTGTTCAAAACACGAGGGCATTTATGTGACTTGTAACTAGTGCTTGCGCTTTGCCTGGATACCGCAATACGGTGCATGTTGATATTTTTGGAGAGTAGGATCTTATATTTTTCATTTATATATTCTTATGCATGTATGTATTCTCTTTAACATTTATTTCATTGCATTAATATCTAACGGCATTTCAGAGTTAAAATAATCAATAGTAAAGAAAAATCCATTAAAATCAACTTTTAACTCTTTTAAACTATCTATTGAATGAAGTTTTGATTTACGCGTAAAAATACTAAACTTCGAAATACTTCTTCAAGCATGGATGTTCGTCGTGGTGACATGATGAGTCCTGCTTGACTAAAAACTCGTTCAACGGGTGCAGATGAAGCTTGTACAGAAAATATTCGTTTCACTACATTCTTCAAAGAACATAACGACGAGTTTTTCCAGTAGGATGAAAATCTAAGTCGTGTTGGATCATTGATATATGCATTGATCTCATATGTGGGATTTGCTATTGAATCAACGGATAAATTTGATTCATCATCGTAATGAAAAAGTTTTCGTTTTTTCTTGATCGATATATCAATTGATTGTGCTTTATCATTATTTACCATGAATGTTGATGATAATGATGAATCCATAGTATGTTCACATTCATCTAAGATCATCTGAGTAATTAATTGTTTCATTTGGGATTCCACTGACGGCTTGTATTTCATTTGAGTAAGCCAATAAAATTTGAATTCAGGATCTAAGACCGTGCAAACAAAATACATCTGATCAGAAAATGGATCATTCATAGTAACACACTGTTGGGATAAGCGCTTAACAATACCGGCAAATCGTTTGTTGATAGATTGTTCAAGTTGTATACACATCTTTTTCAAAAATGACAAATGTGGTTTTATAGTATTTACATGATCAATCATATGTACTACGGATGGCACGACAAGACTAGCAGTCACAACTGAATCGGCTTGAATACGAGAAGTGATTTCAGCAAATGGTTCTAATATATCAACTGCCTCCTGTAATATGATAAAATCATTGTTGCTAAATTTCAGTTCATTGTCATCGATAATATCTGTTATTTCATCAATTGTTTTCTTTCCTAATCCAATAATTGATTTTATGAGTAGATATTCAGAATTCCATCGTGTCATATTCGAACGATTTATGGTTTTTCCGATATTTTCAAGAAGATCAGCTATTTTTGTTGATTTAGAAGATCGTTGTGCCAACTGAATACATTTTAATAATGATCTCGATAGGTATGGAGTGTCTTTTAGTCCATCTCGAATAGTCAATTGTAGACTGTGTGCAAAGCAGGACAATCGAATTGAAGAAACATCTTTACCATTATCAATCGAATCTTTATCATTTACATACCAATCAGCCAAGATCCATTCACTTGATATATTCGAATCATCATCATTAGTGAATCTAACTAAACAATCACCTAGTTGTAGGTTGTTGTCATCTTTAATTGTATTATCATTATCATCATCGTTCATAGTTAAACCAAATTTATAAGCTTTTACCATCGACGCAGCATTATCAGTTATAATTCGATACACTTTGTCTCTGATCTATCACAAGAGAAATGTATTTTTCATCTTATTATCTATTGCATACGAATCGACTCGATAATATGGATTACTTCGACTAAATTCTGAAAGATTGCTAACATTCTAGATAGTTCTCTGAGTCAATCTATTGAGAATTAATACACGTATTACTTACCTTCAGATTTCTGAGTATTTCGTCTGTGACAAGACGAATATTTTCTCCAGTATGTGGCCCTTTTAAACGTGAAAAATCGAGAAGCAAAGCTAATGGTGCAAAATTTAAATCAAGAAAATGGCCAGTAACACCAATAAATGATCTTCCACGTCGGTCTACCCAAACGTCCACTGTAATACTTAAATGATCAATGCTATCAAGTAAAGTTCTAATTTTATCTTGACTAGTACTCATCAATGTTGGCAACAGTGTTTTAGTAAAATATCGTGATGATGCAAGTTTCCATTTTGGTGCAATAGTTTTTAAAAAATTCCTAAAGCCACTATATTCAACAATTGCTGGTGGCAAATTACATCTCACAATTAATTCTTTCAGAATAATTTGATTGATTTTGATAACATTGTCTTTTAAGTTTTCTGGCTCCGTATATGTGTCATTTTCACAAACAAGTGAATCCGGAAATTTTGATTTTTCATATTGGTTCGTATGCTTACGCTTGAGATGTTTATGAAAATTTCCAGTTGATCCAGTATTATCCAAATATACTTTTCCACATAGTTTACATTCACCCTCAATTTTCTTGTCGTTGGTATGATGAAAGACGAAAAACTCACTGATTGCGTTCATAGGCGCGAAGAAATATGATTCAGAATAATATGCAATAGAATACTACTTTATGATAAGATTCTACAAAGAAAGCGAATTCTTTCGTTTTATCAATATGAAACAATGAAGAACAAGTGAGAGAGTACATAGTTTTATTGAAAATATCTTTAAAAAAGAATGCATTTCATCTTTGTTGTCTATACTACATGTGATGTTACTATCTGTCGAGAATTCTTACGATCGCTGATACATAACAATGTGATAATATATGTTACTATAATAAGAAAGTATAGATAAAGGTTATCAGTACATAAAATCGATGCATTCATAACATGAGTCATGTTCTGTATCTAGCAAAGAAAAGATCTACTCATAATGGTCTTTGTATGGCTTAATGTTAACTTGTCTCTTAACTTAATACTTGAAACTTATATAGGCTATTTGAAAATATGTCGATATCAAAATCATTATTCGTTTCATTTTTACCTATATCTAAGTGTATATAGTTGTTGCTTGGTTCTGTATAGAAGGAGAAAATATCATAGTATCTGATAACATGAGGATAGCTCTTTACCTGTAAGTACCTATTTCAATTTCGGAAAGCTTTCAGTTAGCCGTAGCGATGAAACTTATTTCGCCTATAGCTCAAACAAAAAATACTAAGCGCTTTATTCATACTTCAGTATAAGTACAATTACAAAAGTGAATATACTTGTAAAGGATCAAGCTAAAGTAAAAGTATATATTTCGAAGTATATGTAAAATACTTCTACTTCTTATACTTGTACTCGTCCTAACTCTGTATTTTAAATCTGCTAGAAGAAATTTTCGTGATTCATTTAACAATATTTTTCATAAAATATACCAATTCTGATCATGATATTCTGTATAATAATAACTTTCAATTGAAAACTGATGGTCTATTGTATATGATACACCATTGAATCTAAATATTTGATAGCTAAATAATATTGCATGGCGGAGAAAATGTTACACACCATCACCCCCTAGTAACAATAGTGGATGACTGAAAAGGTATCTTTAGGAAACAAAACAAATTGAATGCTGTCATAAAGATATAAATATTTTCATGCTTAGTAGCCGTTTCAACAAAGCTGTAATAAAATTTATTGTCCACTCTTACCTTATGTGAACTAATAAAGAGTTTTATGAGAGTAACCGACTAGATACATTTCGAATTGAATTTGATAAAGAAAAAGAGACATAAATTTAGATAGTATAATTTTCTTTTAATGAGTGGTCGAGTCATTTTCTCCCACAAGAAGAGCTGCCATAAATATATCGTCTTGAAAATACAGTTTTTAAACTTTTTAACGATGTCCTTGACTTGTTATCTGGTCTGCTTTTTTTGCCACAGACGCATATATACAAATGTAAGGTGACTGATAAATGTATGTAAACGTTAAATGACAATATACAGTTAGAATAAACGTGTTCTATCAGCTAAAGCAATCGTTGTGTATTTTATAAAAGGTCTAAGATAATTGCTATGTAAAAGGCGATATAATATTGCGAGATATTTTCCATTTCAGACCCTAAGTTTTTTAAGGAAGCTTCAACTTGACGAAGTTTCTACCTTTTTCTATCAAAGTTCCACTTACAACACCATTTCTTAAGAGAACTGTACATAATGTATAATTATTCACATGGAATATGTATGATTATCAACTATAAAATCACCCAAGAACAAAATTTAAGACTCTGACGAGTCTTATATAAGAGTATGAGCTAGTTAGCTGAGACTTTCATGCTCCCAAAATTATTTGATTTGAAAGTTCCCTGTGCATTAACTAGATGCAACGAAAGAGTGAGATAAACAGCATTGTTGTCATAAGCTATTTCGCTGAGAAAAAGATATCTTTATCGATTTCGAGTTTTGCTTTTGCTTACCAAGGAAAATATGTATTCACTGAAGAATAGCTTCAGAGTAAACCCAAAGCTTTGTGATAAAGCTTACGTCTATGTTATGGTTGATATTCTTTATAAGTCAAAAGTCAAATGAACATAAGATGAAAGAGTTTACCCATACAATATGATAACTCTTATAAAAAAAAAGAACAATGAAAGAAACCCATCTCTAGGAATAAGGGTTACGAATACTAACCTTATGAATAAATCGAATTTACACTGAGCAAACTCTTCTATAGTCCAATTTTACATAAAAAAAAAAGAACAGTGTTGCAACCGACCGGACCGGTCAACAATATTTTTCTTATTTTGTCTGCATTTTTTGGCCATTTTCGGTGCAAAAACAAGTAGGAGTTTTTTTTTTCATGCAAGCAAGCTTCACTAAGATTGCTGGTAACGTCTACGAACTAAATTCTCATATTTTGCTAGTCTGAATTCCATTTTAAGGGGTTAAAATGTGATAAATCTAGCCAATAGAAATTCAAGCTAAACTATGAGTTAATGAGTCGTAAAGCTGAAATATTTTAGCTTATCCTCTTTGAAATGGAATGTGGAATCTGTAGTTTTTGCATTCAGATACTAAACCATTATTTCGATTATCATATGCCTAAGCTACACTTATGAAACAGAAAGAATCTCGACCTGGTTTACATATCGACGTGTCTTTTCTGCGACCAAAAGTGTGTTTAAATGAACATTTTCAATGATTTAGAAAGTGCTCTAGTAATTTTCTACATAAGAGTATAAATATGGTTCTAGTGATTTAAGCATTGCTTTGAATTATTTAGAATTAACTTGCCATCTGACGAGACTTGTAGCGGAGTTGAAACATGTGTCATGGCTGCTAGATTGATATACTTTGTTTCTGATTTCTTTTGTATAAATTGAAATCATTCGAGCAGGTATAACAGAGTCATTGCCATCTGATGAAACACTTGAACAAGGTCAAAATCTAGATCATGGTATGCTTGACACACCCACACCCTACCAGTATAGAATCAACTTTGTTTCGAAAATTTCTCTTAGAAAGTTATCGCTACAGGTGCCATTTGAAAATTCTTGTTGTCAAGATGAAATATCGCTATCATGGTAGTTTAACATCATTGTATAATGAATTTATCAACATATACACGAGTTTTTTAATTCTATGCATATGTCAGATATAAGTTAATCTTGTGATTTTGAATTCATTTTTCAATAATCAATAACGTTATTTGCCAACTGAAGAGTCCTTTGTGCAAGAACGAAATCGGCCTTGGCGGCTGTTCACACCAACAGCCTTTTCATGATTTTTTTCGACTTTCAACTGTTTCCCAGCACAGAGGGGCATTGTCCCGGGGAAGCCGGTGGAACTGGGTACAAAGGAACGGGGGTCAAGAAAGAAAAGCGGGGTTGATACGCACTTAGTCAATGCGAAAATATCACTCAATTGTATACATCCATGATCGAGAAAATTCACGTCAAAATCTAGCAATTGGGACCCTGCTGCCAAAGCACTTTTTCTCAAATTTCATCTGTTTTCAATAGCAATGACAGATTCAAAATCAGCGTAAAAAACTGACTCTTTTCGTGTATAATTCAAGTCAATTGGATGAAATTTTCTTCCGGTGAATTTTTTCAGTTATCAGCAATCATGACCGGTTTCGATCTTGCTTAAAACTTTTCTATTGCCGAAAACCATTTTTAATCCAATACTAAAACTACCCTTTGAAAATTTATAGTAACAACGAGGGTGAGGGTCCATATGATGAGATACTTAAGTAAGACCAAAACCGGTCGTGGCACCTTCTAGCACCCTATGAGTCCTTTAGCAGGGACGAAACGCGTCTTGGTAGCTATTACACACACACATCCTCTGACATTCCCCGTCCAATTCTATGAATTTTAGCATTTTACAGTATTTTTCTAGCATTTTAGGCATCGGTTTCTCAAAAAAAAAACCTTAATCTATATTGCAAATAAGAGTGGCCAACGATTATCTGATAGCAGAAGAAGTTTCACCGCCGAAAAGTGTTGCGTTTCAATCGAAAGATAGCGAAAAACTAACCGAAACTGGAATTTGGTCAATTTTTGCGGTCATTCTACGGACTCTAGGCCATGCCTGTCATTGAATATTGGACTCGTTCGGTGTTGATATGATAGCTGGAGGTGTCTCAATGTTATACTAGTGCAAGTTCTGTTGTCCAATGTTCCCCTGCGATTAACCGGGCCTCGTACCATGAGAACCCTCAATTTTAGCAATAATAGGGCCTCGATTCAAAGCATACCAGGAAGGTATAGCAGAGCGCTAGCATGCTCAAAACTACTTTGGAATATAGCTGACACCTTGGGCCATCATTCCCGACACAAAAAACCAGATGTCAAAAAATTGAATTTCTGGAGAACTACCCTGAAAACTTGATTTTCGTTTTTCTACAGCAAAAATGCATGGAATTGGTCATAACTCGAGAACGAAGCGATATCGATATTCTAAGACCGGGGTTAGGATTGTAGAGCGCTTCGAAATCTGTATACTAGGGTATACAGATTTCGAAGTCAGCCGGTAGTATACCCCCAAAATGGGGTAAGTATACAGGGGTATCGAGGGGAGAGATATCCTTTAAAGGGGGATATATATAAAAGGGGGGTAAGTATACAGGGGGTTAGGGTAACTTTTCATGCTCTATCGAATGACGTTGGTTGTATCAAGATCCGACGTAATAAGTGATGGTGCGCGGCATTGGGCAAAGCCCAAATCAATAAATGGGCTAGAAAAATTGGCGCGAACCACTTCAGGTAGGTGATATCGTAATGAAACTTTGTAGACAAGTAGATAACGATCATAGACACATATCATTAGGAAATTACCATGATTCCATACACTGGAGTACCTAGAGAGCCCCTTTACTGTCATTTTTTAGCATTTTCCTACATTCTGCAAGAGTAAAAGCTAAACTCGCTTTTAATATGTCATATGATTCGACTATCAGTGAATATGTGATGAGCAAAGTTTCATTGAGAAATATGAATTGGTAGTTTGGTGGACGGGTCATACTTGTCAGATGCTAGTAGGATTGCTAAAAAGTGCCTAAGTGCTATAATTATCTAGATTTCAGTTGTCAAATTGATTGAATATTGATGGGGAATCTTAAGAACTGCTGAACAATTCAAATGGCATGATCAGAGGATCGATATTCTTATCAACCTCAGCCAATTTTTGAAAAGATAGAGATATTAAGTCTCTCAAAAAAAATTTTTTTATTAAGGAAACTATGGAAACTCATTTTTTTGTCATTGATAAGACGACCATACAGTATTCTATGATAATCGTATTTAAACGAGATCGTAGAAAAAGTCATAGAAAAATATTGATTGTTTATTTGAGTATTTATAAAACTACAAAATGATAATAATATTGAATATATCAACGACTCAACCATATTTTCGATAAATTCTCTTATTTTTTTAGTGTATATGATTTTTGAGTTCAAATCAAGAGTCATCCGATTGCACAATAGTAACGAATAAACATGCTTCTCTAATGTACCTTCAAATTTTCAACACCCTTGTGAAACTGTTTAATTTCATCTTTATAATATAATGAAATTCAAAGCAGTACACAAATAAATCAAGTTAACATATAGAATCAAAAATGAATATTTTTATTATCAATTTTATTTATAGTCTATTGACAATTTTCGATAGTATGATGAACTTAATCACAAGAAACTATCATAATCATTCATAGATATTTTTTTCTTATATTTCATCATAAAAAATATGTCAATACAAAAAGAATATTAATCAATGACGAATTATTTATCTTGTGATACTATTCAAATGATTCAATATATTATTTCTATTATTACCTTTGGATAAGAGCTTCGAATTTTTTCTTTTGAAACTTATTTGTTACGAGTGCCATTTGAAAAGTCTCGTTGTTGAGATGAAATATCGATATCATGATAGTTTAACAAACCCTCAAGATTGTTAAAATTCATAGTCTTTTTGAATATCGATTGAACAATATACTTTTATTTTAATATATACTGCTTTTAAACAAATTACAATAAAAATAAATCACTGTTATTAATAATATTGAAAATTTTGCAAAACAAAAGCTGCTTTTCAATTAATTTCATTTCTTATCAAAATAAAAAATATTTTTATGATTTGACCTATTATAATATCTAATAACATAAATGAATATCACCAATAAGAAGTAAAGTTTCTTTATTCTAATCTAAAGCATCATTTTTTTTAAACGTCGACCTAAGGGTAAAATAATCCTATCAGTATTACTGATTATCTTAAAAATAACAGAAATCTATATGCATGTATAAGAACATAAATTTCTACTTTTTAATCTATGATCTGAAATGTAAAATAATAACAAAAAGTTACCGAAATTAATGGATATCTATTTAAATATTTTTATCATTGCTCTATGGTTATTAACTTTAAGTCATTTCGAACATGAACGTATCAAGTATCCTTTAAAATTGATCATTTTTTGTTGTTACTTGTTTATTCTAAAACAGTATTATCAAATTGACTTCGACTAATATAAATATAATTTACAAAACTTAACCGTTTGATCAATATTATGAAATAAAAATAAAATAACTTCTCCTTCATTTGTAAGTCTATTCAATATAACAGATATAGAAGCTATTCACACTGTAGTTATTTTTCAAATTCTATAAATTGGAAAATCGATCTCAAATAAGCTTAATCATTATTAAAGCTTTATGATTTCTTCATTGACGTTTGAACAAATTGAAAATCAGTTCTGATTTCATAGAAAATCGATTGAGAATTTTTAAAAACAAAAATTTGATTCTATTTCTTCCAACAAACATTCATTATTTTTTTCAACTGGCTATTAAGAGTTGTCAAATCCTTTTTATTTCCTTTTATATTTTATTTTATTTAATTACATCATCAAGTATAAATACTTCGAGATGTCGAGAAAATCTAATTCTATTTTCTAGATTACATTGCATATTGAAAGACACTTCTAAGAAAATTCCATAATCAAAAAGCAGCTATTTTAAATATTCCTTTTCAGCAAATCATTATTTTAATCTTAAAATCTAATTTTGTCTTTACTGCACCAACTTCTATGTTTTTCAGTTTTTTGAGTTATACTTCATTTATTATTGTATTACTTATACATTATCATGTCTCAACCATTAGAAATATTTATCTGGTATTCTACTATAGTCGTCTTTCAATATAGCACAATAAAATGAATATTAAAATTCAAAATAGAGTACACTAACAATATTCACAGACGATTAGTTTTAAAATTTCACTATTATTAATACATAGAAATTGAGAGATGGTGTAGTAGGTTAAATAGATAAAATCATTTACGATAGTAGACATTAACTAATTTCTTCTATTGAATTCTAGAAGAAATTTTTGAATTTTTAAAAACTTAAACAGACTGAATTCTTAAACGATATATTGATCGGATTATTTCCCAATGAATTTAAGAATCAAATTTTATTTTCATCTTCACAATATAAATGGTCTTCATAAATGACATTGACATGTATAAAAGACAAATTATTTGGAAATTGAATATATCTGATCGTTGTTCATTTGATTTTAACGTCTCGAGTTTTGTTTTTAGGAATGTTGTTGTAACATCCATTGTTGATAGATAGAAGTTGATGTATAGACGATGTACTTAAATTTAACAGATAGAAAATATCAAGATTCTTCTTCTGAAATGAAATTAAAAATAATTTCAGTGAATTGATTTTTAACTATTTTGAAAATTATTCATATATTTATCAAAAATTTTCTGAATGAGTCAAAATAAAACGTCTTGATAATTTCAATCTGTCGAAAAAACATCTATAATACGCCAAAAACAAAAAAAAAGATTTGTTTTAAAGTGATTGTATTAAAGTATTGCACACAATAATTANTGAAATAATTTTATTATTATGTTTTGAATTCTAGGTTTTACTTGATGATCTTCTTTTGTTTTTTATGTAGTCTAAATAAGATTCTTAAGATACCTGATGATCGAACCCTTAAGCAAGGTTCGAAACGCGTCGTATTCTGCTCTGAATCTTATTGTTGAGTGATTAACACACCCACACCCTCAGGTAGGGGGTATTAAAAAAATGGTTTTTTTTACTAACTTTCATAGCTCTATCATTTGCAAGTGAAATCAGCTCTTTTCAGCGCGGGTTTTCTGCAAGCCGAATTAGTTTTCTCTCACGGATAGTGGGAATCACTGTCAACTTCACTTTAAATGGCTTATGCCCGTTATGAAAGTTTCTCCTCTCGTCAGGAGATGCGTGATATCATTGAGATCAGCAACTTCTTCGCGGGACTTTCTTGAATTAGAAGTGATTCCCGTTTTCAGAACAACCGGAAGTATCTTCAACTTCAGTTTAAAGGGGGTACACGCCTCATGAAACTTTCTCCTCTCATCATCAGATGCGTGATATCATTGAGAGCAGCAACTTTTTCGTGGGACTTTTTTGAATTAGAATCAAATCCCGTTTTTGAGAACAACCGGAAGAACCGTGAACTTCACTTTCAACGTAGTACACGCCTTATGAAACTTTTTCGTCTGGTGACGAGATGGGTGATATCATTGAAATGGCGTGGGCTTTTGTGATGGGGTATGTTTAGGGAATGAACGGAAATTTGTTGTTGCTGAACGTGCAGCTTATGATTTGATGGAAGGTTGGTCAATGAATTCTTTGTGGCTGTTCTTATTTGCACTACTGTAAGGTTTTTTATGGTGTATGGAAATTGTTTTACAGAGTCATAGAATTTCTGCCACTTCTTATTACCGATTTTTGTTTGCGTTCGTAGAAAACGATGTGAATGTTTTTTGTTGTGTGGGATATACATTTATGATGTACAGAGTTCTGAGTGGTCGCCTGTTTGTTTGAGTTCGTAATCAGAATTGACGGTGGTGTATTTCTCTATGTGGAATTTGTGGAAAAGAATGTAGTTCGATGTTGTTGTATTATTATCAAATAGTATTAATATAATATAGTCATCTTAAAAGTTACGTTTGTTTTGGTTTTGTTTCCAATATGTATTTTGTTGTATGATGTGTGGATATGCAGTTCAAGGAAATCTTGACACATCGTTGAGTGATGTTTTTGTTAAGAGGAATAGAGATATCTAAGATTTTCTTTTTAGTTGAGGTGGATTTATTTTTGAGACATATGGAACAATAGTGGTTTTACCACACCCTCAAGATCTTTGTAAGTTGTTTGAGTTATACTTTATTTATTAGTTTATTACTTATGGATTATGATGTTTCAATGTCTTTTGGTTTCAACCATCAGAAATATATATTTCAAAATAGCAGAATAAAGTACGTATGAAACTGTAAAATCGAGTACGTGAATAATATATAGAAATTGAGCGATGATATACTAGGTTAAATAGATAAAATCATTTTTGATAATAGACGTTATCTAATTTTGTTCTATTGAATTCTAGAAGACATTTTCCAATGATTTTGGAAAACAAATCTTACATGGACATGTATAAAAGACAACTTATTTAGCAATTCAATATCATTATGTTACTAAAAACTTGAAAGAATATCAGATTTTAACGTGTCGAGTTTTATTTTTTTATAAATGTTGTTGTAACACCTATTGTTGATAAATATAAGTTGATGTATAGATGATGCACTTAAATTTAACAGAGACAAACTATCAAGGTTCTTCTTCTGAAATGAAACAAAGAATTTTTTTTAAATGAATTGATTTTTAACTGTTTTGAAATTTATTCATATTTTTATCAAAACTTTTCTGGATGAGTCAAAATAAATGTCTTGATAATTTCAATCTATCGAACAGACATCAACAAGAGTGACCAGATCAAAAAGTTGAAAAACAAAAATAAATCAGAAAGTGTGATTTTTGCGAATTAGTGGAAATGATGTTTACATGCTGGCATCCAGTACTCTGCTGGTTCTCGTTTATTGATTCATACTTTATTTTCAAAGGTATTTTATTTATCATTTCATTATAAAGAAAGACATTACAATCAACATATCGTTTAACTAATACAAAATAAATAATAAAAGACTGTTAAAGTATAAAACGTTTTTACTAAACACAAAACTTGTTTACGATAAAAATAACAAAAACAAACCACATATATAATATGTAGGTTAAGAAATTTTATGAAAGAAACCAATTTGCTTTAACAATTGTGTGCTGAGATAATACATGTTTATAAAATTGTTCACAAGAATAATTAACATTCACTCTTATTCAAAAAGCTGAGCATGAACTAGTTGTATATCCATTCGATTGCAATAATCTGACCATAAACGATTCATATGACTGAAGATTGACTCCACATAAGAATTTGAACATGAAATTGAAAAAATATAGTAGATAAGTATTTTTTAAA
Source organism: Rotaria socialis (assembly GCA_905331475.1). Taxonomy (NCBI): domain Eukaryota; kingdom Metazoa; phylum Rotifera; class Eurotatoria; order Philodinida; family Philodinidae; genus Rotaria; species Rotaria socialis. The sequence goes on along the minus strand of CAJNYU010000781.1, from coordinate 2,027 downwards.
TTTTTTTTTAATTTGGATTGATATTTAATTGATAAGCCCATAATTTATCAGATCTAATCAAATCTTCGTCTTGGTTTTTTGACGACGAAATAACTTCTTCTTTGTCACTATCATCATCATCACATACAACACTATGATGACTACTTTTGGATGCTGAAAAATTAATTCTTTTACTCGAGATGAATGATTTGACTTGATCACGTAATTTTATGTTTTTCCTGTTCAAATTATCATACAAACATTTAATATCACAAAATTCACTATACAATTGATCCTTATCTAAATCATCTATCTGAATTGAACATTAAAAAATTATAACTTTTCATAAAATTCACTGTCGTCATCGAAATAAGATTTAATATAATCGATTACTATATTAACGAATAAATCAAATGCTTTCACTAATTCTTCGTTTTTGATTGTAGATTTATTTTGTTTTATCCTTCTAAGATCAGTGATCGTTTTTATTAACAAAGATATTGTCGTTTTCTTTACATAAATATATATATATATTCTCGTTTGACTTGATCGTTATAATACTATAGAAACTTCTTTATTACTTTTTATTTATGTCAATTCGTTGTTTACAAAAATCTACCATGTATTCAATAATTAAACGGTTGACATATTTAATTCTTGAAGTATGAATTCAAGACATTCTAGAATTGTTTGAGAGAAATTAAAAGTATGTCAATACAAAAAAAAAAAAGATTAATCAATGACGAATCATTTATCTTGTGATACTATTCAAATGATTCAACAGATAATTTCTTTTGAAACTTATTCGTTACGTGTGTCATTAGAAAAGTCACGTTGTTGAGATGAAATATCGATATCATGATAGTTTGACAAACCCTCAAGATTGTTAAAATTCATAGTGTTTTTGAATATGGATTGAACAATATACTTTTATTTTAATATATACTGCTTTTAAACAAATTACAATAAAAATAAATCACTGTTATTAATAATATTGAAAATTTTGCAAAACAAAAGGTGTTTTTCAATTAATTTCATTTCTTATCAAAATAAAAAATATTTTTATCATTTGAGCTATTATAATGCCTAATAACATAAATGAATAACACCAATAAGAAGTAAGCTTTCTTTATTCTAATCTAAAGCACTATATTTTTTAAACGTCGACCTAAGGGTAAAATAATCCTATCAGTATTACTGATTATCTTAAAATAACAGAAATCTATATGCATATATTTGAACATAAATTTCTACTTAATCTACGATCTAAAATGTAAAATAATAGCAAAAAATTACTGAAATTAATGGATATCTATTTAAATATTTTTACCATTGCTCCATGGTTATTAACTTTAAGTCATTTCGGACATGAACGTATCAAGTATCCTTTAAAATTTATCATTTTTTGTTGTTACTTGTTTATTCTAAAGCAGTATTATCAAATTGACTTCGACTAATATAAATATAATTTACAAAACTTAACCATTTGATCAATATTATGAAATAAAAATAAATAAAATTCTCCCTCATTTGTAAGTCTATTCAACATAACAGATATAGAACCTATTCACACTGTAGTTATTTTTCAAATTCTATAAATTGGAAAATCGATCTCAAATAAGCTCAATCATTATTAAAGCTTTATGGTTTATTCATTGACGTTTGAACAAATTGAAAATCAGTTCTGAATTGATAGAAAATCGATTGAGAATTTTTTAAAACAAAAATTTGATTCTATTTCTTCCAACAAACATTCATTTTTTTTTCAACTGGCTATTAAGAGTTGTCAAATCCTTTTTATTTCCTTTTACATTTTTTTTTTAGTTCTTATTTTATTTTATTTAATTACATCATCAAGTATAAATACTTCGAGATGTCGAGAAAATCTAATTCTATTTTCTAGATTACATTGCATATTGAAAGACAATTCTAAGAAAATTCCATAATCAAAAAGCAGCTATTTTAAATATTCCTTTTCAGCAAATCATTATTTTAATCTTAAAATCTAATTTTGTCTTTACTGCACCAACTTCTATGTTTTTCAGTTT
>CAJNYU010000780.1:0-62135 GCA_905331475.1 Rotaria socialis | reverse complement strand
AACGAACATTCCTTATAATGATAACACTTCTGTTCACCTCTTTTGCTCACTTCGAAGCAAAGGTTGCGACTCGGTCAGCTGATCAAACATCACATGCAAAATGCTTTCAAACGACATGTTTTTCCATCCACCCATTTATGTATTATAACTACTTGAAACGAATATTTTTCCGAAAGCGAGTAGAATATATCTAAGAAGATAAGTGAATGACTATGAGCAATGTCATGTTCGTTTATTTAAATGAGCCAGAAACAATATTTCAATAACGTTAGCTAGTCAACTATTTCATATCCGCTGACTGATTGTAACGAAAGTTCTGTTCATTTCTAACTCATTCAAAAAACAAAATAGGTGCATCGATGATAGATACTCGACAATAACATGACTTATGAATGATGATAAGGCTTGAAATAATTCCAATAGTCGTGTTCATCTATGCTTTCATCTCATTTTGAAACTTAAATGGAAGCTTGTGAACTGGTCGATGGAAATTTGAATGATTTGCAAGTTCAGAGTTTGATTTGTATATTTTTTTCATCCATAGGAAAGACGATGTATTATTATGCAGAAAAGGGTCACATGCGGAATGAATCGTTGTTACCATGATTCTGTTTATTTCATTGTGGATTATGAAATGAAGATCAAGCCGTGCTTTATATTAATCGGTGATCACGTATCAAGTGAATAATTATTATCGAAATTTTGTTCACGTATTTTATACAGTTGGAACAAAAACACCCAAGCAGAGTGTGTCTCAATAAGGACTCATAATATATGAGCTATCACTCGCCAAATAACTTATTCAACTATCTTTGAAAATGTCATAGTAAATGATGGAAAATAATGTGTTGGCCAAGATAATAGAATTTATGGAGCAGTAGAACGTTTGTGATCATTGTCGCCCCAACAATCATGTTCAACTATATTACATTCATCAAAACGAGACCTTGTAAAATAAAATATTTTGAACAATACTAAGGATAATGACTTATCATGATTGTTGTAAGCATCGTGTTTATTAATAGTATTCGCTTTGTTTCTCACATTGTGAGTTTCCCAATGAATCAAATTTTAGCTGACCAATGAATCATTCTGATTCTGGATGTAATATTCACTTATATTAGTTGGTATGATAGATGTTTTTCTGCTGGTATAAGTGTTCAATATTTATAGTAAAACTGAATCCTCATCATCATTTTCCAGCTTGCCGCATGATTTTGTTTATCTATTCAGTGCAAATGAAAACCAGTAATTCAGTAAAGATCAACTTATTGAGAATCATCTGATACATGAATGATCATGATCGCCTGTATGTGTTGTTAACCTATGTTGTCTACATTCTAAATACTGTTTTGAATCAATATTCTATCGCTACTCACATACTACATGAATGATTTGAATAGTACCAACGATTTTATTCATCAATTGTATGCGCTACATAATATAATGGTTTAGCTATTGGGCAAAAAAGCAGATGATCTAGAAAATAAATCAATTGAATCAATGTACTGTTTACGTATGTTAGTTTTTGTTCAAAGCAATGACATGTAGTCCGTCTATACATTCAATGTGTTATGAAAAACGAATGATCATAACGGCATTTGCCGCAATTGGCACAATAGTTGCATTCGGAAAAATCTTCAACATGAATCCACGCGTTTAATTTAGTGCAATGATTCACATGATTCGATAGTCGAATAATCTTCAGGATGAATCTATTCAGTTATCTTGATTTTCTCAAAGCAGATTCAAGCTTTTATTTTGAATGAGGCAAGATTCATATGATAAGTGACCAAATAGAACGACCCTTAAACTCTTGTTCACTTATTATGCTTTCCGCAAAATGAAAGCTTTGTTAATATTCTAGCGATGATAAATCATACAAAAGATGAATACTCATAACAATTGCCTTGTTCGTCTACTTTTCTCCGTTTAAATTAACTAGTTCGAAATGAAATTAAAATCAATGATCAGACCAACAACGAATCATTCTAAAGCAATTCTTTCTTCGAGCCGGGTGGGGCGAATTCTTGATATTCTAAACGAAATTTGCCAAAATTCAAAGTAAGTTCTCCATACTGTTTTGTATATGGGAAACTTGAAATTTATGTTCACATATAGAATATTTCGGATCTATTCGATTCGAAAGTATTTAAAACAAATTTCACTTTTGCATATTATAACCTGATCTTCTGGTGTCTTTCACAGGCTATTTACTATGGCACAACTATATGCAAGTGTATTACTCTTATAAAGGGTTCTCAATAGCTGTTTACAGTTTCAGTAGTTATCTATTATATTGTGAAATTGAACCAACTTTACACAAAAACTCACTGAAGTATTTTCTTACTTTCTAGATTATTGAAGATGTGTGCCTTAGAAGTGAATGTAATTTCTGTCAGATCCATACTCAGGGTGGGTGTGGATAAGACTATGAGGGAATGAACAACACCCACACCCTCAAATTTTCCAAAAAAAGATTCTAAGAATAATAATAAAAAAATGCTTACTCTTTGTCTGGATGGGTGATGCAGCAGTAGCAGTAGCAGCAGCAGCAGCAGAACTTGGCAAAGTTTCTACATTTGAAATTGGTTTCTTTATTGGTGTTGGTGTTGGTGTTGATGTTGCTGGTCCTGTAGTAACGAATGAGTCCGATGATGTTGATGTAAAAGGTGGTTCAAGGTATTGACGTGGTGCAGGTGTTTCACGCAAATGAATTATGTATAAATCCTTAGCTGGATTTGATTTACCCACAACACGAAAGTAAGTACCAGGCAATAGAAGAATTTCACTTTCTTCTTTGTAATGTGAATGGGCTCGAATAGCTTTGCCGTTAATACATTCAATGGTGAATAACGTTCGCACACCTGACTTGCCAACGAATTGCTCTGTCACATTCAAACTTTCTGTGCATGAGCTAAATCCCCACCAAACTTGATCATCATCATATTGATCACTTAAATTGCCCTGAACTCCCCTCCAGATTGTCGCTTTCAATGACGGGAGTTTGAATAATGCAGTGAGAACTAACTTCAGATAACGAAACCATGGTCTGAGCGGTTCTCGTCGTTTAGAGCGCAGTATCTTATTGAGCATAGTAAAAAGACTTACATTTGGCTCTTCCCATTGCATTGTGTAAAGGTGAATGGCAGCTGATTCGTTGGGACTTAGTCCATCTGCCGGCTTTTTCGAGTTGCGTTTGGCCGTATCCACCATCATATCAAGATCACTGAGCAGTTCATTAATTGGCTCAATTGCATCTTCGAGTGGCAACAATGGCTCCTTGGCATAGCCACGAATCGGCAACAGAACTTGGTGTGGCTCTTCATTGAGGTCGAGAAACCGAGCATTTGAATGTTGATCCGTCGAACAAGCCATTCGTATGTCTTCAGTTTGAAAAAATGTCTGCAGTTTGTATTCATCTCGTTACCTTTATATTCATGTTGATGTTACCATAGTAACCTTTTATAACAGCTCGGAAGAAGAGAAAAGAAAGTGCAAATACAGACGCAAAAGAAGTGTCTACACAACGCAAGGTAGCTCGATAAACCTCTCTCACGTGAAATAAATTTCACTACTTTTAAGAATTTTCTAGCATACAGAATAGAAAAAGAATCGACGAGAAGCACAATCTGAAACATGTTTTGATAATAACAAGAACGAAAGGCAACAAGGTTTTTTTGTTGAATTTTTCTTTATTGACTTCTTCATAAGCAACTCGTGCCGTAGTTTAGATGATATGATTTAATAGAAGATTAAATAATCTACCGTTTTCCTATTAAATTTATTATATCTGGCAACTTCTCTCGCCAATTAGAATTCCATAATTTGATTGCAATCACAATTAATGAACAAGGGTATAGGTGGCTAGCTGTTCTTTAACTCTACAGTCTTACAAACACACGCACACTCTCATATGATGACAGTTTTCATAGATGTCAGATGTTATTGATGAAAATTTTCATCTAGTGGTAAAGAAAAAAATTTGATTAGTCTAAAAAGTCAATCAATCATCAATGAGTTCGAAACAAGAAGAAGAATAGGAAGAAGAAGAAAACAATAACTGAAGAATGAAGATGCTCAATAGAATTCTTTTATTTTACATTGCGATATATTGGTTAGGAATAATTATCAATTAAATTTTATTCATAATGCTACTTGAATCAACTCATACCAACATTCTTTTATCATTTGTTCGTTCGATATCGAAATCGAATGATCCCGATCAATTATTATCCTATAATCAAGTAACGAAAATGGTGATTTCTATTAAATAATCTTGTAATTCATTTTTTTTCCAGCGTGCTTCTCGTTTATTGAGTTCATTGCTAAAACAAATTCGTGATCGTATTCAACCTGATCATCAAGTTATTATTGATCAACGTTTAGAAAATGTTCTTATCTCATTAGCTTATTTAGCTGTTGAGCTCACAGATAGATCTGAAGTACGAACATTTTTATTCTTTTCAGCGGCGAAAGAAATTTTTTTATTAAAGGTTCGAGCAGATATTGTACAAGTCTTACTGGACTTTTATCAAGAAATTCCTAACGCAAAGTACTATGAAGTAGCATCAAATAATTATAAACATAGTAAAGAATGATACAAATTGAATCTGTCAAATCAAAGAATATTTCTTATTTTATTTTCTATAGGTCTACCGCCTGCAGAAGTATTTAGTTTTAGTTTTCATACAGCTTTAACTGAATTAGCTTCAACATCAGAAGATATACAAATAAGAGATAAAGTAATTAGGAAACTTTAATGTGTCAAATATAAAAATTGTGTTTTTTCTTCTCAGATAATGGCACTTGTTGCTGATATTATTCGACGAATAGTTGAAAGTATACGTAAAGCAGCGTATGATCATTCGAAAGGTAAGTTTTATTTCGAAAAGAAAAAGTTTCGATTTGTTTTAATATCATTATAGAGAGATACCGATCAATTTATCGGTTTGAAGTGCCATTTTTATTTGGAGCTCTCCGATCCATTGGACGGTAAATTTCATTTTGAGAAAATATGAAAGTTTTGCATTAGATAATCACATAATTGTTGCCTATTTCTTGTATAGAATATCAATCACAGATCAAAGTTTAATGTCACAATTATTTCCAAATAGTTTTACTCCTTGTACGCAATCTATTTATATCGAACAAGCTGAAACAGTCAACAATTCAACAACACAAGTGAAATCTCCCACCATAGCATTTCGTCCGATAATCCCAAAAGCTTTAACGAAAAATGTTCTGTCAGCTACCAATGAAAATCTACAAAATATGATACATTCCAATACGAACTTTTTCTTATCGGCTACTGATCAACAGGATTATTCAGCAAGTTTTAATCATCTTTCATCAACATATCGATCGCTTTCGTAAGTTACTAAATTTCAACAGTTATTATCAATAAATTCCCAAGGGAAAAATGTCATACAGAATCAATTTTTCTCTCAATCATGATTCATGAATAAAAAAAATAAAGTATTCGACTCGTCGATTTTAATATCATAGAACGGTAAACAAAAAACTGGAAATTTGCTGCTGTAAAGTCCTATCATGATTGCTTTGCTCGAGACATCTGTGCGTCTATCAAACAATGATGCTTTTGTATATTTCGATTGAGAAAGACTTGAATGGGTTGTGCTCTATGATTGTAAAAGAAAATCTTTGGGAATATTTGTATTTTTGTTTTTTGTTTGTTTTAGTTCGGTGGATAGTAATGATCTTCCGATGTTTGACAATGATATTCCAGTACATAGTTTATTTTTTTCTGTTACTGGTTCAACCTATCGTCGTCAAATAAATGCACCATCTTATATGTATTCAGAACGATTTCGTGTTTGTCTTACTGTACCTATATTAGAATATTTAAATGAAGTAAGATTAATTGTTTATTTGGATTTTATTTCTTAAAAGAAAAATTCCTAATTTTAGACACTAAAATTAATTGATAATCGTGTGGTTAAATATTTGGATAAAGTAGCGGTGGTGGAATATGATTCCGTAAATCGAACGCAATTATATTCATCAAGTGTATGTATTTTATTTTCGAGTGAAAAATAAAATATTATTTTCTCAATATTTAGTCGAAATTTCCAACACGTCATTTTCCTTACACATATTTTGGTGATATACTTATTTTATGTATTATAAAATTATTTCGTGATAATCTTGAATTACTCGGTAGATTTAATGGTAAGTGTGGAAATAGTCGTAATTGTAATTTGGGTTGTTTCGCTTAATAATAGCGAAAAATAAATCTATTTAGACCGCAGAAAACGCCATCGTTGCGGTAGGTTTATTTGAATGCAGTCATACGTAGAATTAAAAATTCTAATAAACTAATTGAGAATCAAAAATTTTGTTTTATTCAATATTGAATTTTGTTTTTTCTTTCTAGAACGATTATCAGCGATAACAAAATCAACTTATTTATTTGTACAACAATTAATAGCATTGAAATTGTTGGATTTAGAGAATGATGAATATGAAAGAAATTCACATCGCTATCGAACACGTGTTGATGCAAATGCAGCAGCACTCGAATTACTTTGTTTATCATGTGATGACGAAATAGGTAAAATGATTGACATTAATCTTTCGAGAAAAATTAATTATCCTTTCGATAAATCCAATCGATCTCATCTATCGTATTAATGCTTATTCTTAGATCTTCCTAGACAAAATAAAAAAGTTTTCAGTACGTATAATCATAAGCATTCTTCTTCATTCTGATGCTTCACTCTCTTCAGCGAATTATATTATTAAACAATTTTTCTGTGTGCATAAGACACTGTTGTTGATTGGGTTCGATAGTAGAAATAAATAAGAGTATGGTATTTTAATGGCAAATCAACAAGCTTATTCTGCTAATAAATGTATACAGAGTCGAAATCAATCTTGTTGATCTGTGTTCAATGCTTTCCTTTTCTTTACTTATTATTTGGTATTCTCATGCACTATGTGTAACAATTCGCTCATTAGTTTGGGGTTATTTTGTAAAATCGATGAAAATTTCGAAAAAAAGATTCATTATAAACAAAATTTTTTAAGCCAACATTGAAAAGGAGGTTTCCTTAGCGCTGTCAGATGAATCTTTTCTTCGGAAATTTTCAATAGCTACATTTTTATAAGTGTCTTATGATTTTTAATTATTTAGAAGCGGAAAAATTATGTACAAAATGTGCTGAAAAATTTAGTCAAGAATCATTAAGTATCAAATTGTTAGCAGCACAAATCCCCCTATTAGTGACGTCATTAGAGGTAAAAATAAAATATGATTGTACTCCTTTTAATATTATGATTTGTAGGTTTTAAGTCGAATAGCAGAAAAACATAAATCATTAGCAATCTATACAGTTCGTGCATTATGTGATTTTCTAACTGAACCATCGCCGGTACTATATAAATTATATCGTCATACAAGTTTAAAAATCGATGGGCAAGAACGTGCATTCTTTTTTAATGAACAAGCTAAGTCTTCTAAAGAATATCGAGCATTTCAAATATTTGAAAAACTTCGTGATGCTGCAATTGAAGGACTTTGCAAGTTCGTCCTTATCTTTTATTATTTGGATTATTTCGTCTTTTTTTTTTCAATGAATTTTAGATCTCTATTTATCCGCTTGGATTCCGATCCAAAATGTGTTGAAGCTTTACTTGTACAACTTTCAGCAAGACTAGCCTCAGGACATGTCAATGATAAGTAAGTATTTTTGTAATCGTGGAAAAAAATGTCACAAGCTTTCCTATCGTTCATGTCAAAAATTAGTTATAGTTTGCTTTGCTTTGTCATATATTTGTTTTCAAAATGCTAATTGAACATTTTCAGTTCGCATTGGGTGTTTAATATTGTATTGCTCGATGCAGCTGCTCTCAAACGCCGTTCATCGATACGAGACGGTGTTAACAAAGAAAAATATGAAAGTTTATTGTAAGTGAGAGAGTAATTAACATTTATTATTCTCAAAAGTTTTCTTGGCTTGTAGCTTTTTATTTATTTGTGTATTTATATATTAGTGAATGCAAGAATTTGCTTTTTTTTCATAATTTTTAAGATTGCATGTTTATATTTTTGGCAATGCCACTCATAATTAAAGCGAGAGGATGAGAAATGGCAATCATGAATTTCCGATGGAATGAGAGAAATTTTGTTTATCAGCCTTGAATAAATTCTGTCATCACGAACTGAGTACATCACAAGAATCTAATATTTTCGTTATAAATTAGATATCGATCTAGCTAATTTTGACATTGCATGACTAAAAATTTGCAATAAAACTGTTCACTTTTTATTTTGTTTCCTTATTAATTTAGACAAACATCGTTAGTGTGTCATAACACCATACTTACATTGGGTCATATGGCAATAACTTTAAAAGATGTTCAACATACCCAACAGTCAATTTTAGCACGATTTCAACAACGCCTTGGCGATCCACCATCACCACTGGATATTCTCATTATAAATCAAATCGGTTGTATGCTCATTTCCAGTCTTGTAAGTTCATTTTTGTTTGTTTAAATTTAGTTTTTCAAAAGAAAATACAAAAATGTTGATTTCGAAAGCCAAAAAAATAACTGATTGCTATTTAGAAACCTTCTCGTCGTTTTCCATTTCTAATCAATAAATTTAAATTATTACAAACGCCAGTTGAATTCATTTTTGATCGAAGAAAAATTTTAAAGAGAAAAGATAAAAAGAACTTGAAAAAAAGACTCAATCGAATTCCTTGTCGATCCATTGGGGTATTGTTTTGCGAAAAAAAATAGCTCAAGCTTTCTTTTATTTTTGCATTTTAATATTTATTTTGCAACATCAAACAAATTTTCTTTTTTTTTTCTAATTTCAGCCACAAACAACCTACGAAGAAATTCTTGGACTTTTTACTGATATAATTATTGATTCAACTTATTCTACATATGATAATACGAATAAGAATACAACAACAGGTCGACGTACCACTAAATATAAGTATGTTATGTTCGCAAAGAAGTATGGAAATTTTATAACATATCAAATTTCTTTAGACAAGCGTCAAATGCAGTAATTAATGCATTAGCTAATGTAGCTGCCAATATTCAAGGATCATTAGAATTGATGAATTTATTAACGAGTATTCTCGAATTATTTGTACAACTTGGTTTAAGAGCAAAAGATGCCAGTGAAAAATCAACGAAAAATGCTCTCAAAGTAAATTGTTTCTGATATTAATTTAAATTCCATGTTTTCTTCTTCTTCAAGGCATCGAATACTGCCGGTAGTCTTGGTGTATTAATACCTGTTATAGCTATCGTGATGAGACGTATATCAGTTATTGTTGAGCCATCTGAACGTGTATTTCGTTTATTTCAACATTTTTGGTTTTATTGTGTTCTCTTTGGTTTTGCTGATTCCGAAAGAGGCTTATGGCCATCGGAATGGCATGATTGTGTTCGATTAATTGCTACAAAATCACCCACATTAGTAGCTCAAAATGGTCCCTATGTGCCATTGAAATCTGCTATGCCATTAAAACCTGAACAAATCGCTAAAGTAACTCAAAAATAGGATGTAAGATTTGAAATATTCTCTTTTTTTCTGTATAGGAAGATAATAATGAATTAAAGTCACAATTAAATAGTATTTTTTCGGCTTATCCAACAGCGAAACCATTTATTGATAGATTTGGTTTCGAACAAAGTGCCTATACACTATCCGTTTATTATCTTGAAACATTCAGGTATGTTCAATTCTTACCACAGTATTTTCACACTCATTTTAATTCATATTTGTTTAGAGTTTGCCATTCACTTGCTCCATCAGCCTTTCAATGCATATTTTCCTATCTGGAAGATGCAGGTTTATTAAAAGATAAATACGGTATGGAAAAAACTTGTGTATATGATAATAAGATTTTAGTTTTTTGCTCGTATGCCATAGGTCTATGGACATTAATGACAGCTGTTGGAAGAAAAAGTTTTGAAATTTATGTTGATGAAATGAAAAAAATGGTAAAATTCATATGATATACTTTTTGAGAAAATGAATTATTCTATAAATAAATTTCTAGCCAAAAAGTCCAGAACGAAATAAAAATCTTGAAGTTCAATGTCAATTTTTTATGGTTAAACGAACGCATGTTCGTGCTGAAGTACGAGAAGAAGCTAAACTTTATCTTTATTCATTATTATCAAAAAATGCGTATGAATGTTTTTCTTCAACAAAATAAACGTTATAATCTTTATCGTAATGTTTAATAGGTTTCCACATTTATTCTGTAATTCAGTTGTGATAGAAACATTAATGAATATTATCAATATATTATCGTATTCATTAAATGAAGATAATTTACATAAAGTAACTGCACATCATCGTGTACCCAATACGAACTATACAATACAATTTGTTGATACTCATGAAAAACGATTGGTTTGTTTTATTTTAAGATTATTTTGTTAGAAAGTCGTTTTCTTTATAACTAAAATAGGAACTTTATAATGCATTGGTGGATTTTGGTCGAACTTTTATTGAACAAGCATTAATGATGTCACCGACATTACTCAAATCATGTATTCAAGTCAGTATTAGATTAAGATTTTCATGGGAACAAAAATTCGATTTTTGTTTTGCTTTTAGCAATATATGCTTAAACTTGAACAGGGAAAAAAGATTTCAAATGCAGCTAGACAACACAAAGGTTTACATGTATGTGTTCTATTATATGAATCATAGTCATTTAGTATTTAAATGATTTTTCATTTTAGGTTATGTGGGAATATTTAAGTACTTATTCAAAAGCTGCTGATGCCAATGTAAGTTTCGAATGTATACAACATGTGTAATAGTTTTGTTTAATCCATTATAGACAACAACTGGGCCAACTAAATTATATTATCGAATTGATTTTGCTGATTATATGGTGTCATTAGGTGAACGTTGTTCAGCAGTTGGATTTGTAAGTATTGAAAAAAATCGGCAAAATATAGATTATTGTTTATGAAAATAGGTCGAAGGACTTGATCGAAATGAATACCGAACAGCAATAACTGAAGTAAAAGGACAAATGGAAGCTGCAATTTTTAATCGACTGAATTCACTTGATAAATACAAATCACTACAACAACGCCGTCGACGAATGTCAATTGTAGCGCCTATAAGTGATAAAGGCAGTGCACTTGATTTTGAAGAACGCATTGCAATTTGTAAGAGATTTTTATAGCAATATTTTTGTAAATACTTGCCTTTTTTTTCGTTCAGTTGATAGTAACTTTCGAAATGCACTTTTTAAATTAACAGCAATCTTAGTTCATAATGTTGATGATTCAGGTAAGAATTCATAATTCAATTTTGTTGAGAGTTGTTCAATTGAATAATTCTTTCTATCAAACTCAACTTTTTGTCTTCATGAAATCTAGGAGTATCTGCTCTGCAGTATTTTCTTTTTTGATTTTAAAAAAGGAAAAAACAACGATAATAATCTTTTAATTTTATCCATTCTAGAAGAAAATGAACATGAATTACGTTTTACAGCAATTGGTGGTGCACCCAATGGGACGCCTTCACAAAAAGGTAACTACTCAAATCATCTAATTGAAGTTTTTCTTTTGTTTCTATGCTTCAGAAAATGCACTTGATCGCGAGATGGTTCATGCTATGACTTGGCTTCCAGTAAAGATGTTTACTACAACTGTCATGGAAGGAGCCATTGAATGTTGGTGCTGGGCAATAATAGGTCGACCTGAACTTGAACTATTGGTACCTAACTTAATATTTTTGTTTTCATGACGAAATCTTATTTTGAGTTTAGATTGTCGAAGAAATTTATAAGGCTTGGGAAAAAATTATCAGTGATCGCCATGGTCTTTATTCAATTGATAGACCAGAACCGTCACCACTGGCGCCATCAGAAAAACAAGAATTAAAACCTAAACCACCATCTGTAAATCCACATCGTATATTTTTAAAAGTAATTACTATCGCATCAAACTAATTTTCTTGCTTAATATGATTTTTCTACTGTTTAGTTTATTGAAGAACGTGTATTTTTATGTATGCACAAAGCTGATATTGAAATGGAAATGCTTGTTGATCTATTACATAAATCACTTTCATTAATATTAGAAAATCCAAGAGCACCAATGACAAAACATATTGGTGCCGTTGGCCTTCGATTTCGATTTGTATATCTCGCTCTGTATCTTGTACAGAGTGATTATTTAGCTGATGGTGTTAGTAAATTTCTACTTCGAGAAAAAATTTATCATACAGCATTTGATTATTTTACGTAAGAAAAATCTTTTTCTTCTTGTTAATAATAATTTATTAAAATTTCAATGTACGATAGTGTTGATCATCATTGTCCAACTCAAACACATAATGAATTAAGAAGTGATATACGAACATTAATTCGATTTTTTTCATTGGTTCATGGTGAAAAGAAATTTTGCAGTGATTCGCCAGCTGCAAGTAATGTTGTGTTAAAAAATAATAAGATTTTTTTGTAAAAAAGAATTGGTTCATTTTTAGCTGATGGTAATAGCCCATTATCGAATGGTTTGAATAATGAAGCTATCGATGCTGTTTCATTATATGGAACAGGCAAAAATGGAGGGACATCTGGATGGATCAATGCATTGGCTAGTGGCAGTGCAGCTCCACCAGGACTTGGTGCACTATCAACATTAAGTCGAAAATCTGGTATAATCGATTGATAGTATTCGAGTTTTAAATATTTAAATGAATGAAAAATTTTTATGAACTAAAATCCTTTTTGAAATATTAATTTATGTTGACTGTTGTTTTCATAGGCACATCAGCAAAAAATACCGATAAAAGTAATGATGCACGAATATTATCTCGAGATTTACTTAAAAAACGTAATCTTCTTCTAACTTTACTTGTAAGTTAACTAAATATTTATTTTACCATTAAAACAAATGAATGCAATTATAAAGGCTTATGAAATTGAACGTTTGGAAACGTTTCACAATCCGTTGGGACGTCCAGAACTTCAGTTCGATCAAGATACACAATCAACATACACGAATTGGAAATTATACGATATGAATGGAATCTCTAATAAAGCTTGGCAAGAATATGGCCGTTTAGCTTGGCTTATTTCACCAGATTTAGCTGTTAGTCTTTATTATACGTAAGTTTATTTCAATTCTATTCTTTAAAATAGAAAAACGTTTCTATTTTCTAGTATTCCAAAAGAATCTCTACGTCTTGAAATTCAACGTCTAGTCAAATCATGTCCACTACAAGTTCGTCATATACCAGAAGCACTGATTATCTTTACGCAAACATCTGATAATGATCGACAATGCGAAGTAAGAAACTTTACGGAAAAAAATAAATATATCTTTATTCAAATTTTTAGACATCACATATTTTAACGTGGACTGCAATTGATCCTGTCACTGCGTTATCATATTTTGCGAGTGCGCGACTTAATCAAGTAGCGAATTCATATACAATACAGTTTGCTTCACGAATGCTATATACAACGAAATCAGAAGCACTTATTTTATACATTCCTCAACTGGTTCAAGCTGTTCGCTATGATGAGGTATAAGAAAAAAATCAAATAATTATTTAGCTCATAAAAAAAAGATGATTTCTTTTCTGTTTAGATGGGTTTCGTTCGTTGTTTAATATTAGCATTATCGAAAAAATCAAATTTATTAGCTCATCAGCTTATATGGAATATTCGAACAAATACATATAAAAATGAAGATACACCCGATAATGAAATGCAAGCAAAATTAGAGCCAATAGCTCGACAAATTGAACTTGATTTTACTACGGATGCCAGAAATTTCTATGAACGTGTTTTTACATTTTCGGATCGACTTACAAAAGTATCAGAAACAATCAAAGTCTATCCAAAAGGAAATGCACGCAAAGAAGGTACGACTGCTAGAATTCATATAATATGACTTAGCACTATAATTCTTTTATCGATTAGCATGTCTACAAGCATTACGATCGATTGGTAGTGAAGTACCACCTGGTGTTTATCTGCCGTCGAATCCTGAAGCAATTGTTATTTCATTATTACCAGAAAGTGGAGCTCCGATGCAAAGGTAAATCATACTGACGAAAGGCAATCGATTGTTACTATAAGTAATTTGCATTTTAGTGCGGCGAAAGCCCCATATCGTGCAACGTTTCGTGTACAAACTGTTGGTATCGAACAAGTTGAACGTTGTGCTGATCCGGATTATGAATTAATGCAAGACTTCAGTAATCAATATTCTCAGATGGCTATTTTTAAAGTTGGTGATGATGTTCGACAGGTAGAATAATCTTCTTGTTTTCTTTTGTCATTAAAAATAATTTTTCGTTTATTTTAACAAGGACATTCTTGCACTACAATTAATGCGTCTTTTTCAAAATATATTCGAACAAGAAGGTTTAGAATTATATCTATATACCTATCGTGTGATTGCTACGAGTCCTGGTGTAAGTGTTTTAATTTGTTTTGTTTCGTTTATAAATTGAAAAATATTTTCCACAGTGTGGTGTGATTGAGTGTGTACCAAATTCTCGTTCGCGTGAAGATATTGGTAGAAATACAGAAGTTGGTTTATTCGAATATTTTCGACATGTTTATGGAAAAGATGATTCAATCAAATTTCAAAAAGTAAAATAAACGAAAAATAGTTTTTTTTCGTCCATGAAATATACTTTCTATTAATTAAGGCACGTCGAAATTTCGTTATGAGTATGGCTGCATATTCCATCGCACTTTTTATGCTACAAATAAAAGATCGTCATAATGGAAATATTATGTAGGCATATTTTAAGTTTTAGGAGATTTTGTTTTCATTCGTTTTTATTTATTTAGGATTGATGACGATGGACATATTGTTCATATTGGTTTGTTACGTTATATTTATTGAAAGTACTTACCTTTTTTTTGTTGTTGTTGTTGAAATAGATTTTGGTTTTATGTTCGAATCATCACCTGGTGGAAATATGCGTTTTGAACCAGATATTAAATTAACTGCTGAAATGATTCTTATCATGGGTGACCTTACTGCTCCGGCTTTTCAATGGTTTAAAGAATTGTGTATAAAAGGTTACTTGGCTCTGAGGTAAATTCACATTTAAACATAAGATGAAGTTATTTCACTAAGCTAAACAGCTCATATTTCACAATCAAATATATTTTGATGAATCTTTTTTTTCCAGGCGATATCGTCATCATTTTGTAACTCTTGTCGCATTAATGCTTGACACTGGTTTACCCTGTTTTCGCGGTCATACATTAGAACAATTAAATGCTCGTTTAAAACCTGATGCAAGTGAAGCTGAAGCAGGTCGTTATATGCATGAAGTAATTAATCGATGTGCACATAGCTTAAGAACACGTCTATATGATTACATTCAATATCAACAAAATTCAATTCCTTATTAAATAAAATAAGATTTTCATAATATATCTAAACTTCAATTCTATCTACGGTGTTTTATCTTTTTATTTTCTGTGCAATTTAGGCAATCTCGCATTATTTATTTTGAATCTATCGCTGTATTTCTTTTTACATGATCATAAAAAAAAAATTTTTTGTGTTAAATACAATAGAACAAGAAGAGTGCTGCGTTCTCCCTAAATCGCCCACCAGTTTGCTTGATGTGTCTAGTCTCTCTTTTTGTGTAATAACAATTTATTTTTATTTTCAATATTTGTGTGTTTATACAACGAAAAAGAAAAATAGCAAATATGTCTAAGCGTTCTGTTGTCATAGTCTTCTTTCCGTATTTTGCTTGAAGAAAAGATGTTTATTTATGTTTGCATTTAGTTAGATCTAAAAGTCAAATTGTTTTAGATGGCTGATCCTGTTTATTTAGCATTGCTTGGCTCTGCAGAATATTTTCGAACATGTACGCCGCCAAATTATCGTTTAACAATACAATGTTTACAAGCTATTCTAACAATAAGATTGCCAACGTTGATTGAAGCTAAAGTTCATCTATTCTTGGGAAGATTATATACGCAACATACAACCAATTTTGATATGGCATCAATGCATCTTGATAAAGCTGTTTGTTTTTAAATTCAATTCTTGATATTTATTGTTGAATTTTTTTGTTTTAGTGCCATTTAGCTCAAATGCCGGATGATATCAAACTTGAAAGTCTTTGTTTACTAGCAAAAATCTATTTGAATCAAAATCAATTTGCATCATCAATAACATTACTTCAACAAGCATACGATCTTTCAGCACAGCAGCCCTATTGGCATTGTAGAATTATATTTCAAATAATTGTAAGTAAATCCTGATAATAGTCGGGAAAAATTTTAATTTCAACAGAGCACGGAGTCGAAAATTTGATTGAGAATTACCGCAAAACGAAGCATCGGAATATTTCGGTTACCTCTATTTTTTATTTTAGAGCATTTATCATTCTCAAGAAGATTATAATACATCGATTTATTATGCTGACCGTGGAATAGAATTTAGTGCAAGAATGAATGCGTTGTTTGGTCAAGTTCTTTTTCAATTGACTAAAGCTATGGTAAAATAATTAAATAAAATCAAGATTTAAAATTGAAGATTTTTCTTGTTGCTGTTTTTCTAGATTCGATTATCAATGAAAGATTATATGGATGCACAAAATTTATTGAAACCATGTTTGGATAGAATCAATTCGTTACAAGGAAATTTTACACATATTGAAACGATGAGAATTTTCTATTTGGTTTTACATATCTCATGTTCTTGTTTTGGACTTGGTCAAGTATGTTTTACATTGAAAAATTATCTCTTAACTATTCCTTTGATGATTCGATCCGTATATTTAATGTCTTATATTTAGATTAAATCATCAAAAACTGCATTGATGCAACTTCAACAAAGTATTCAAAACCTAGCAAGTCGGCCTGAAGAAGGTAATCTATTATTTGATTCAATCTCAATGATACATTTATTGTGCTAATTTCAGAAGCTTATTTAATTGGAAATCCACTCGAACAGTTCACATGGTTATCTCGCGATCATTTAAATGTTCTTGTTTATTTAGTATGTCAATTGAATAAATTAAAATAATAAATATTTTTATTTTTTCTTTAGTTAACTGTTTTTCATTCAATGCTATCAGGCCGTTTAGAAAAAGCTCTTAAATATGCTGATAAAGCTCAAGCACAAATTGAACAAATCAAAAGTATGGATCATAGTCCGTTTTTAATGGCCGTTGAAATGCTCTTTTATGAATGTCGCATACAAAGTCATTTGATATTTGGTAACAAATCCGTTGCTATCAAAGAAGTAAATCCCTTATTTTCATATTTGAATAACAACAACCGAATAATATAATTAGATCAATATACTCTGTCGACTTCATACTGCATCTAATTCGATTAATAATAGCAATGCAATTCAACGAACATTGACTATTCATGCATTACTAGTAAATTTCGATTGATAGAAAAAAGATGGTGGAGAAGAAAAACTGAAAATCTTATTTTTTTTTCTTTAGGGTCTTTATGCTACATCATTAAATTTTAATGAAGCAGCTGAAGCACAGGTAGCTGCAGGAATTTTCTTGTAAATATTTTTATTTGAACTATGATATTTTTTTTTCTAGTTTGCAAGTGCTCTTCGAACTCGAGTAAATTAATCCCTTTGGTTTTAATAAAAACAGGTTTTTTACAAAGCATTTTTTTTTTATAGTTTTCTGGCGATAAAGAATTCCGTTTTTTTGTTTTTGCTAATCTTATTATGGTCTATTTACGAACATCTAAAATAGCCAATCTAATACCGATTTTACAACAAATTAATATTGATTTAAATACAACTCAGTACATAATTTTTATTTTCTAAAAACAATGAATTCGAAGAAATGTTTTTTTCTATGATAGATCGGCAATACTTCATGCTATTGGAAATTTATTAAATGGTCTTCAAAACCTAACACAATCGCGTATACATGAAGCAAAGTACGATCGAAGAAACGTTTTATTGCTTTCTAATATTGACTTTTATCTATTTAAATAGAGAACTCTTTCGACGTGCAGCTAATCTCGCTAGTAATGAAGACTTGAATAAAATTTTAACAAATACATTTATTATTCTTGGCCATATGTTTTTCCGCATGCATACTTATCAAGTAAAAAATGATTATTTTGAGTTTTTCATTTCTATGTTGTATGTGTATATTAGGAAAGTGCAAATATGCTTCAATCAGCAACAACAATAAGTCAATCGATTCCT
The DNA here is from genome assembly GCA_905331475.1 of Rotaria socialis. NCBI lineage: Eukaryota > Metazoa > Rotifera > Eurotatoria > Philodinida > Philodinidae > Rotaria > Rotaria socialis. The sequence continues at coordinate 43,934 of CAJNYU010000780.1, read as the reverse complement.
GATTATACTGCACAACTGAATACAATGAGTTTACTTCGAGGTAAAACTAAAGAAATTTGAACTTTTTAAGATTCCCATTTATTTTTTATTGTCTAGATCTTTATCATGTTTGCAATGATCCTCGCTTAGCTGAAACCAATGATCGAGTTATTCAATTAAATGATAATCTTCAAAAAGATTATCAATCAGCCGTAGCACTTGCTGAACATCGGCATCTTTTAACTGTAAGAAGAAAACATAAAAATAATAATCAATATTTCATTTGCTTTTTCTTTAGTGGACCGACGGTGCTTGTCCGATGATAAATTAATTGCAACATTACAATTATTGTTTTGTAAGGAATAAAAACCAAAACGTAGTTTTGTAAATATATAACTTTAATGTATTATGTATTATATGAATGTTGTTAAAAAACAATTAGTCTTTGGTATTAACGAATAAATACATATGACAAATAAAGAATCACTTTTTTTCCTATATAATCATAAATACTTGTGTTCAGTATGATGAAATATTTAGAGTTTTCCTATTTATGTACATATTTTAAATAAACATGATTTCATTTTATAAAAATTTCAATCGATTCTTATGATATAAAGGTCTAAGTAGTGTATCTGTAGAGGTAAAAAGTGAAATAACTTGTTTAATGTTATATGAAACCTATGAAAAAGCAAATTATATTTAAATTAGTTTCTGTTGTAATGTTATTTTGTATGTGAAAAGAGCACATTTCTTGAGCTTTGACAGATGTGGTTTCTGTTAACACTGGATTTCTCAGTGCCCATATCACCGCTAGCAATGCACTGACAGCCATAGTCACTAAATGTTCTCCATTTAATCCAGTTAAATCCTTTTGCGATGAAGATGATGTTGAATTTCTATTGTCTGACATATTCGTGTTTGGTGAATTTATAAATTTTTAAATCAACGAATGAATGAAGGACATACACATTGAAAAGTTTTTTAGGATTTATTTTCGTAATGAACTCTCGTATATCAAAAAAAGTCTATGGTGATGGTCTTTTTTCTCTCTGATTATTTACGAGTACTTGTTAATTTTAAGATATCTTAAAAAAATCAAAAGAACAAAATTCTTTTGATTTGGTCATCGAAATTATATATTAAATGATTTTTTCGTTGTTGACCTGCCTTTAGAATACAAAAAAAAGACAATATAGCTATAATCGCGCTCATTGATCTACTAATCGCCGTCACGTGTGATAATAGAAAAGTAGATCATTGTTCTTCTTGGCGATCGTTGCCAGTGTCGATCAACGAGGAGAGCCCCAACTCTTCTACATAAATAGTACAATGCTCAATACCAAATATTCAGTGAAGATAAACATGGAGTATTCTAGCATTCAATTGGATGATTTACCAGATGAAATTCTTCTGATTATATTCAACAAATTGAACAAACTTTCAGTACTTTATTCGTTAGCAGGTGTCAACAAACGATTAAATGTGATTGCGCATAGTCCAAATTTCACAGGTCGTTTGAACTTATTACGATGTTTATCGGATCATTCTATCCGACTATTACCAAAAAGAAGACTTGAGCGATTTTGTTCACAAATGTTACCTGAAATTCACCCTAAAATCAAATGGCTTAATCTTGAGTCCATATCTATTAAACGTATTCTTCTCTCAGCAACATATCCTGCTTTATACGGTCTTGGCCTATACGTATATTGTAATGATATAGGAGAAGCTATGTCGCTCATTACTAGTAAGTGGTTTTATCATGTTAATTTTAAATGAATAAATAGTTTCTCCAAGCTCTTATTTTTATTTGTCATACAGTTAACTTTCATCCCCAACATTGATTTCTTCATCGTTGTTAGAACTGTACGTCCGTGTACAAGATTTCACTGATTGTCTTTATTTACTCGATGGTCGGTTCAGTCAACTTCGTACATTTCGTGTTGATGTTTATCGCATTTTCTCTATCAGTTTACGAACCAATAATAAAGTATGTGTTGCTATTGATTAATATCAAAATTCATCTAAAGACGCCGATCCCCTGTTTTCAGGTAAGACTACTCGATCTAAAATCTTTTTCGTTACATTCTGATATGCGTACGCATGTTTCCGATGAATTGATTATGCCACTTCTACGACGAATGCTAAATTTAGAAACATAAGATTTACATCTTCACCTCGATTTCAATACAGGATTTATTGATGGAAATCATTTACAACAGAAAATATTGTCAATCCTATGCTACAACTAAATAAATTTATCATCAAATGACGATTTGGAATATTTTCAAGAAAGTCATTATAGCTATTTTCATTTTTATACATTTCCGTATATACTAAAATCTTATGACAATACACGAGATGCAACACGAATCAATTGCTAGAAAGTGAATTATATTTCCTTCGATGTTGTTTCGTCATTTTCAAAAGATTTTAGAAAATTTTTTCTTCATGTAGATATAGATATGTAATGCTGATTTTCAATTGTTTGTTTACACAAAATATTAACAATAAAAGATGTATGTACAGACAGTTAACCTATTTCAAAACATAGATAGAGAAAAGGCGAAGGAAAATCTCATAATTTCAAATGTATTACTTTAGCGTATCTCGCTCACGGCGAGCGACGAACACTTTGAACGTGTGTGTTTTATTATCTTTTCGTTTATTCTTTTAGAAAACACATGTTTATATACGCACACGAAAGCAGAGACAAGAAAATAGAGGAAAACGGAGAGAGAAAGGAAAAAAGACAAGAAAAGAGAATAGATAGAATCGAGATATACGTTACAGTAGAACACACTGTCACACACACGATAAAAAATTAATTCGGATTGAAATACAGTTATAAATTTATTTCCTTCAAAACAAATCGATCATCGCCTAATGAGTGTCTTTATAAAAATTAAACAAAAATTAAAAATGACCTTTTTTTCAAACTATTATTTTACCGTATTTTTGCTGGCAATATTCGCAAAAATTTGTGCACCTTGATCTTCGATTTGATTCCATTTGAGATTCAGCATAGTAAGTGTCTGTTTAGAAAATCTGTAATGTGATGAATAAGACGAGAAGAAATGAGTTTCACTGTATTGTGGATAAGAGCATCGGCAAGATTTTGTGCTCCCCGAAGTCCGATGTCATTTCGACTAAGTTCAAGTGTAGTAAGCGTCTGTGTGATAAATTGAAATCGAGAAGAAAAATTCGGATAGAAATCTTGATTTTACCGTATTTCTCGTGAGAGCATCAGCAAGATGTCTCGCTCCTTCAGCTCTTATATCATTGCAGCTCAAGTTGAGCACGGTAAGTACCTGTATAAACAGTTGGTACAGTGAATGGTCAAGTAACTGGAAAATAAATTTTACTCTATTGCTGGTGAGAGCATTAGCAATACTTTGTGCACCATCGGATCTGATACCATTGTGGCTAAGGTCAAGTTTGATGAGTGTCTATATGAAACAATTAAAACGATGAAGAGCGAGATGAGCAGAATACGATGGTTTGCCGTGTTATTGATGAGAGCATTGGCAATATGTTTTGCCCCTTCGGCATCAATATTATTATGGTTAAGATGAAGTTTAGTGAGTGCCTACTTCAAAAATGAACATCACGACAAGTGACGCTAATGAAAGATATTGGTTTACTTTGCTACAAGAGAGAGCATCAGAAAGATATCTAGCTCCTAGATGAGTAATTTGATTGTCTACAAGATTGAGCTTGGTAAGCGTCTATATGTGCAAAATGTTGAGATAAAAAAAAAACTTGATTACTACAGAATCATGTGTAACCGTGTTATTTTTCAGAGCATTGGTGATGTATTGTACTCCTTGATCGCCTATTCCATTTTGAACCAAAATGAGTTTAGTGAGTGTCTGTATGGAAAATCAAGATAGAGAAGGGCGAACTGAATAGAAAATTATCTTTTACTGTGTTGCTAGTCAGAGCATTTGCAAGATGTTGTGCACCATCATCTCCAATATTATTGGCACTAAGAGCAAGTCTAATAAGTGCCTTGTTAGAAAACCGAGACGATAAAAAGTAAAAAGAGTAAAATTCAATGCTTATACCGTATTCCTAGTGAGAGCATTAGCAACATATTGCACACCTTCCGGTCCGATCTGATTACGTTTAAGACTTAGTATCATGAGTGTCTACATGGGAAGTCGAGATTATGAAGGGCAAAATCAGTAGAGAACATATTTTACCCTATTGCTAGTGAGAGCATTGGCGATATGCTGTGCTCCTTTGTCTCCGAGTTCATTGTCGAAAAGAATGAGTGTGGTAAGTGTCTGTATCAGAAGCCAATATAGTCAAAGGCGACACGACTAGAAAATAGTAGTTTACAGTATTGCTGGCGAGAGCATCAGCTAGATATTTAGCACCTTGCTCTCTAATGTTATTATCACGAAGTTTGAGATACTCGAGTGTCTAATAAAAGAATCGAGATAATGCAAACTGAGATGATATTATTTTACCGTATTGATGATCAGAACATTAGCAAAATAGTGGGCGCCTTTATCTCCGATTTGATTTCGACAAAGACTAAGTGAAGTGAGCGTCTATTTGAAAATGCCGAATTGTGCTCGATAGAATGAATAGAGCATAATGATTTACCTTGTTATTGACGAGAGCGTTGCTCAGATGTTTTGCTCCTTCAACTCCAAGTTTTCTATCGGTAAGGTCAAGAGTAGTGAGTACCTACCTTCAATATTTTAGCTTTAAATGAAAAAAACAACAACGTTTGATTTTTCTCTCTCTTCAGAAAATTACTATGGTAGCCAAAAGTGCATCGTATGCTCACGTTAGAAGATCTAGCTATCGAAATTAATGGTAGAAATAGAAGATGAAGTATAAACATATAGGATGATTGCATATTCGCAATTACTAAGGCGTTCAGTTATGCGTTCATCATAGGTGAAGTTATGGTCTACTACAGTATATTTTTAATGATTCTTTTCTTTTACAATTGTTGATCGACCTGAATACTGCTTCGTGAATAATAAAATTCAAAAATTTACCTGATATCGATGATACGTATCAATGATGCTATTTAATCGTGCACAAACGTTTCGAGTTGAATATAAAATTGTAAAATCATCGAGATTATCCAGAATACGATAGATAAACTCAACAGGCAATGTTGAAAAGTATGAAGGCACTTTGTCAAACATCATTTTTGCTTTTTTCTGAATCCGATTTCTTTACTATGATGAGTACGTACGAAAATGTATTTCTCTTTACATCGATATTATTTATTTACAATGAGTCATTAACCGTCATCGCAGTCTAACATGTTTTGTCTGAAAGAGAAAGCGAAAACATGTCGCATGTTAAATAGCGTACGACCAAAACAAATCACACTCAAATATTTACACATACAGTTTTTTTTGCTAGTGTTTTAAAAAAAATCTCATCTATGTGCTATTGATTTTACGAACGAATAAGACTAAAATAGTCATTTTTCAAGCGCCTATAATAAAAATAAAAATGAAAATTCAATTTTTATTTCTTATATTTCTTGTATAAAAAGCGACATTGACAAAATCCATCTTACAATATACTCTTCATTTTTTTCCAAAGAGCTTCAACATGCCTACACATATAAACATACGTACATGAAAAGCCACAACAATCGATTTCATTTAAATAAGACATATTGAGCATGTCCCACACTCGGCATTAGTACAAAAAGAAAAACAAAGAATGATCAGAAATTTAAAAAAACGCATGTTTCGACTGAAGGAAGAACAACACTCTTCAAAATACTATTAATACTAAGTTGATAGATTGTGTTATACTTCTCGTTTCGTGTTGATGACAAAATACAGAAGCATTAAAACAGTTTATAATACACACGCACACACACTATGTTATTAAACACTAATGGCAAGACTTTGGATCTTCAGGTCTATTTCTTTTTATTGTTAGCAACTGTTTTTGATATCCAATCGAGTCCTTCCTAAAAAAATCGATTAAATAACGAGATTTTTAATCTAAAAGAATGAAAAATTTTGTCTTACTTTAACACCTTCTTTGGTATGTGCTGAACAACCCTGTATCTGCCATCGTCGATCACGTATTTCATGTAATGATAGACCGTCGGTGATTTCTGATGCTTTAGCAGCATTCAATAAATCTTGTTTATTGGCAAAAATTAATAGTGGTACATCACTTAATTTTTCCTCTTGCAATAATTCAGATAATTCCTATAGAAAAAATATTAATGATAAATTAAAACCCATGAAATAATTACTTGATTTGTTTCATCAAAACGTTTTTTATCGGAACTGTCGATAACATATATCTATATGTAGACAAAAAAAGAGGAAATCATAGAAAAAACAATGAAGCTTATTTTTTTTTTGCAAACGTACTAAAACATCTGTATTTTCAAAATAATTACGCCAGTATGGTCGTATTTTACGTTGGCCACCTGTTTAAATAGAAAAATAAGAAATTAATTCGATAGAAATAATCTTCAGTCAGTCTTTTTTTTTCTTTTTACCAATATCCCATACATTAAGTTTGAAACCACTCGATTGCACACTCTTGATGTTAAAGCCTTGTGTTGGTGTTATATGTGTAATATCTTCAGAGGCAAGGACTTTAAGTAATGTAGTCTAAAAGAAAAATTAGCTGTTCTTTTCTAAGAATATTCTTCTAAAATTTCTCACTTTTCCCGCATTATCGAGACCCAAAAGTAAAATACGAAGTTCTTGTTGAGGTGCTGAACGGAAACTTCGTAACAGATCAAGTAGACCCTAAAAGAAAAAGACGATGCCTTTTAGTAAAATGCTATTTAATCAATTTTCACCATAATGGTATTATTGTTTCAAACAGTTATAATTTGCAGTTAGAGTTGGGTAATAATTGAAGATACACTAAATAAGAAACTTAGGTGTTCGAAAAAAGAATAAAATGTTGAATAGTTTTAAATCTAATAGTATATATAATCATATCCGAGGAAGAAAAAAAGGAAGAATGACAGATATTTCGATGTACGGAAGGAAAAAGGCGTGTTGAGGGTGCTATGCCATCATGCATGCAACTTCCATAATAGGTATTGTTTCTATGAAACCTTTCGTGTTGTTAGGCAATAGATAACAATAAAATGAGTAAAATGCTATGAAATTAATGTTATTTTTAAATTTTCAGTGATGTTTTTGTTTTAGTTCTGGAACTATTTGAATAGTAATTTGTATTGACTATGAACGCCATCTATCATATTCATCACTTTTTTTTGTTTTGGAACTATCAATGTTTTCTCAAACGTTTTACGGCTCGGCAATTGTCTACACTCAAAAAAAAACATCGGATCATATTTTTATACTTGACTATATTAGCAAACTAGAGAAGAAATCTAAATTAGCGCCTTTACTCTTGTAAGGCTATCGTTTAATTCTATTAATAATTACTCGGTCTCTCATGAGTGTACCTGAAATCAAAGAAACACAGAGACCTAACGATATTTCTACACAATCACTGACTAAATCTCATAATGATGAAAATCATTCTCAAGTCCATCATGATCCATCACTATCTCTTAGTTGGACTATGGGTATGAATAGCAATGTACCATTGCTAAATCTATCTATTAATGGCAAAACTCGATATTTTTATGCTGCTAGTAATGTTGGTATCATAGGAACAGGAAGTGGAAAAGCACAAACTTTTCTACAAGGACATGTTTCAACTATTGTAAGTGCAGCAGTTTCACATGATAAGCAATGGTTAGTAACAGCAGAATCAACACCGGAAATATACTTAATTATTTGGAATACATTTACAACAAAACCTGTCAAATATCTAACAAATATTCATGACATAGGTCTCATTCGTGTTTCAATATCTCGTGATGGAAAATTAATTAGTATATTAACTGAAGCACCCAATCAGCGTATAATACTTTGGCGTTGGTCTAATAATGATGTTAATCCAATTGTATTACCAATCATACCTATGAGTTGTGAACGACAATCATGGTTTACTATGATTGAAGATCGATCGTACTTTTGTAGTATTGGAATAGATTCTGTTATTTTCTATAGTACGTTAAACGAACTATGTAATCGATTCTCTATCGTCTTAATTTCAGCTCCTAGTAAAGATTCCGATCATATGAAATTAGAAATACATTCTGATATACAACGAAAACTTGGCCAAAAAATTAGTCAAATTATTTTTTGTTATATGATCCCACGCAAATGTGAAGCAGTTATAATTACATCAAATGGTAATAAATAAAAATTCGAACGTAGTCAAGATATTTTTGCAATGTTTTCTCTTTTCTATTTACTTTTCTAAAAAGAAAATATTAATCAAATAGTTTTCATATCACGCTATCTCGTTTCCAGTTTGCATGCACAAAAACAAAAGAATAAGAATGCTCTTAAAACTACTATATAGTCTTATCAATAGAGCAAAAGCACTAAAACCTAAAATCGATTTGGTGAGGATATTTACAGAAATTTCCTCCGAAAAAACAATTAATTTCGACTTTCAATTATTTTGATGTTCTCTTATGTATAGGTAAAGCTGTGTTTTTCGAAGTTGAATTTGCACAAATACCATCACCAATGGGGCAACGACAACATACAGCCACTAACATAGATCGAAATAGTATACCAACAAGTACTTTATCCACTACTCTACCTTATTATCTGTCGAATTCTTCAACAGAACAACAAATCTATATGCCAGAAGTAATAATTATGAAACGTTTACATGATTTAAAACGTGATATAACATGTATCGAATGGTTCAATGATCATATTATTATTGGAACAGCACAATCGCAAGTAGCTGTTTTCGATTATAATTTGCATTTTATTAAACAATATTCATCATTAAATATCGGTGCTATCATCGGTATTAGCGTCGGTGAATTTGATCAAAATGAAGACGGAAGTAAAGTATGGACTAATACACTGGATAGTAAAAATCAATCATTCGAGCTTGACGATATAATATGTCAATCAAATAACGTATGTAATATATAAAGATTCATCTTTTACACATGACAATCTTAACTATTTAAAGACAATTCTTATTGCACAACGAAATTTCTCGCTAAGTACGCCTCTTTTGTTTGAAACATCGCTAATCCATGTAATTATTTTTTTAGTTAAAATCGTACAAACAATGCCCATGGGCCAAATTACTGATTTATGTCTTAGTTCAATCTTACCGATCATCTATATCGGTACTTCATTGGGACATCTCCATGCTTGGCATGGTGATGGTATGTCTATTTAGAAATTTTAAGATAGAATTATCAATAAATGTTTTGTGTTCAGAGCGTTCTTTATTTCTTGACAAATTTATATCAACTGACACTAGTATTGGAATCTCAAAATTGGCTCTCAATAAAAATTGTTCACATTTAGCTATTGGTTTAGACAATGGTTTGATCTGGTTGTATGATGGTATGAAATCCTAATGAATAGTTTTCGACTATATGGCTGATCTATCTTAGAGTTCTTGTATCCGAGCCTTTTTAGTTCGTGTTTTATGGCCCAGTGCCTAGCACTTAATTCACACTTAAAGACAAAGTATTGAGTGGTATCATTCATTTATAGCTGCTACATACAATCCAATAAGCAATCGTCCGTTGCATAATTCTCAATCATCGATAACATTCCTTCAATTCTCTCCGAGTACACTCTTTTTAGCTGCTGTTAGTCTTGATAGGGTAAGTTTTTGTTTATGAGTAACAATAAACACATCCGATTTTCATTCAAGGGCATCACACTTCATGTTCAAGATGAGCAAAAATCTCATATCTATCATAATCATGGTCATTGTATGAATGATTTTAGTAGCATAACAGCAATTCTATTTACCGAAGATCGACATACAAAAAAACAACGATTATTTTCTTGTAATAGTGATGGTTATCTTATTGAATATTGTATTGATCCTCTACGTCAATATCCATTTATCATACAATCTCAAATAGATCTCGTTGAATATCCATCATATGTATCATCTCTAGTGTTTTATTCTATTGATAAAACAACTGATTATTTATTATGTTCAATAAATAATGGACGAATAAAATTTTTTGATATTAATTCTAAAAAATGTCGGCATACAGTTCAAGCGATAGATCATTCATTTCCACAGGTAAATCACTACTTTCGTTTTTGTTGTTGTTGATTTGTTTGAAAGTATAAAAAAGAAATTTTAGATAAAAGTCTGGCGAAATGATTGTGAAGATATTTTGAATAGATCTTATCTTGTTTATCGAACATCAAATAAAATTGGTGTTATGAAATTACCTGGAACAGGTCATCCAAATGAATATGATATGATTTTAGCTCATCCAACTGGTGTACGATTAGTTGATGTTACTCCTTGTCATAATCTTTTAATTTCCTGTGGTGAAAAAGATAATTGTATATTTATATGGAAATTTAATAGGATTTCAATGGAAAAACGTTTAGAAAATCAACCAATCGAATCAAATCTCGAAGTAAAACAATTTCAATCTCTATTTTATTATATTCAATTGCAAGATGCAAGTAATTTAACAATTGAACAATTCATATCGTTACCATTAATTATTGATTTTACTCGTGCACTTGGCATTTATATATCTGAAGGTCAGATACAAGAATTGTATGATGAACAATGTTTCAAGAAAAATATTCTTGATCCTAATCAGATAAAAATTAATTTTCATGAAACAATACGAATTTTCTATAACCATTTCGCCAATAATACCGATCAAATGTCGATTGATGATATAGTGAAATCGGTTTTTGATGAATACAAATTATCGATAAATGAAAAAATTAATATTCAATCACTGGCACAAACTCTCGTACGTGTTTATTATATTTGAACTTGTAGAGTATTTTATTATATATCGTTCTAGATGACCAATGGTGAGAAGATGACAATAGGTTAGTATTCAATGGAATTAAATGGGTTCATATTGTACGAAAAGTTTCGGCATATGCTAGATCTCTAATCGAATTTACTAAGTTTACGTCGGAGGGAAAGAAAAATTCAAGAAATGACGCTCTAATTATATAATGGCAGCCCTCTGAGAATTGTGAGTTGCGTGATCAAATATATGTAGAAGCGGAGAAACGACGAAAAATATGTTACACTTCCCATGAAATTAGCAGTATACTATCACTGACTTTTGCTAAAGAATTCAAGACATATACTTTGCTTTTTTCGTTTAGATGAACTTCGTGAAGCTTTTGGAATTCTTGATATTTTTAACGATCAAGTGAATTCTATTGATAGTTTACCAAATGAATTAGATCTTGATGGATTTATTCATCTGTTTTCGCCAAAGTTAAAAAACTAACGTTTCATCTCCTGTGAATTTATCTTTGAATAAAACTTTCGAAGGCTAAATTTAATAGAATCATGAATTGGTATTCTCAATTTGAAATAAAATACTGAGTAACGACAAAAAGAAAGAAAGAATATCGACCTACTTTCTCGAAGTCAATAGAACATTGTTTTTTCTTTGACTGCTACATATATTTCAATCATAAGAATATTTTGAATTGACTTACATGGAAATTCATATCAGAAATTGGTGTTAACTGTTGAAGAGTTTCAATTCTTACATCACTACAGATAATCAATTATCATGAGAACGACTTCATTTTATTTTTGGTTACTCCCAACGGAAAATATATTGATACGGCAATTGCTATTATAGCTGAGCTTGACTAAGAAGGACAAGGCAATCTTTATGGAGCATCAATTATTGCGGTATGTCAAGGAAGAAAACTAGCTAAACTGTTAGTATCTATTGTATCGAAAGAAGTTAATGTGAATGTGTTTCTTGGAGATTAAAATGATAAATATCAACGAAACTGTTGTGTTGATCATTGATAAATTGTTTTAATTTTAATAGTAACATCAAAGATTAATCTTATTGTGTTAACTAGTTTATTTTTGTAATACGTCAAGGTAAGAAAGAAAATCGTTTATTGAAGAATTTATTATTTTAACAATAGAAACTCTTTCATGGAATATTTTATCTATATGCTAAAATAAGTAATAGTTTTGTATTCAAACTGATCTATAGTGACATCTTGTATTCTCTATGTACAATACATTCGTATAATCTACTACCAATAAAACATGTTAGAAATAAAAGAAACGAACGTTCCAATATATACAATACAATATTTTAATAAATCTACTCGTAATTTTCCATAAAAGTTATTTGATCTTTTTTTCTCGTTCTGATTAACTATTATCGATATTAAATTTTGTTATTTTTCAGCATTGATAATAAAGCAATAGTCCAGATGTTATTTCGAGGTCAATATATTTCCTCTTCCTTGATTCGCAATTCTTTTTTTTTTAATATGCATACTTCAGGTTTGTTTATTATTCTTATGAGTATGTTTGCTATGTGTCGCGATAGTACAACATCCGGTATGAATAAAACAAAAATGAGATTATGCTCAAAAGAAGGTCAAGGTTTGAAGTCGGGACAAGAGACATTATCATTTTGAGTTTGAGCTCACTTTTCATTCTTCATTCGGTTTTTTCTTCTAACACGTATTTAACGAAAAGAGCAAGGGTGTGTCATATCGAAGACGATCTTTTTTCTTTTTTTTTTGACAAGAAAAGAGAAGAATATCAATTTTCATTCTATGATCTTCCTTGTATGTTTTTTTTCTAACTTACGAATAAAAAAAATTGGGACGAGAGAGAGAATCCAACGGACTTGCATCTATTCAATGTCAAATATTAAATCTCGTAATATAAAGAGTATACAGGCAATATGAGCGTTTGTTCGAACAAGAAGAAGAAAAAAAACGAGTATAGAGCATATTATCATTATACTTGCGTTCGCTTGGTTGTCGGGTATTTGCTATGCATGAAGTAGATGAAGAAAAAGAAAAAGGGTGGTCAACAGGATTTTACAGTTGTTTTTTCTTGTTAATTTTAGGTCACTTGGTCATCAAAATTGATCGAATCCATGCGTTGAAAAATAACAGGTAAATAATTGCATAGGACCTTTTTCTTTTTCTCCTTGTATTAAATGATAAAATTTGATAAGGCTTCATGCGTCTACCCTTTTTGTAGAGCCAATGACGCTACTTAACCCCCCCCCCCCCCCCGCTCCCACGCTAAACAATCGATTAATCATAGAATGAGAATGAATATAGATGACTAATTTCTTACATAAAAACTAAGTAAAATCGTTCATTGTAACGATGAATGATTTCTTATTGTAACATTGAAGAACAGGTAAAGCGAAATAACGATCGTCGAACAGTTATTTACTATTATCAAAGAAAAAAAAAGAAGCAGAAGCAGCTGCTAGAAAAAAAAAACACAGAATCTCGTTACTTTACTTTTTTTTCCTCTTTTTCTTTTGGTTGTCTTTCTACATCTATCGCCCGTCGATTTTGACTTTTTCGTACTGTACACAAGCGCACAAAACACATTATCAAAACGGGGGAAAAAAATTGCAAGTGTGACATTGTAGACTGAGCACATACGCTGAATTGTGTGCACATTTGAAGACATAGAGACTGTATGTACGAAAAAGAAACATCCCTGTGACTGCAAATAATATACAATGGCAGAATCTAACAAATCGCGTATACATCAACTGTTACAAGATGGTATTAAGTCAACTAAAAGCTATATTTCTGAACATGTTGATGCACGTTCAATCGTTGAACAAGCACAACGAAATGTACGAGTAATAGCTCGTAAAGCTGAACAACGATTACAAGAAGCGACCAGTCGAAAAGAACAAAATGATGTAAGTTTTCAAACTAACACTATTTCTTCCTCGACGAACAATAGATAGATAGAAGTTGCAATACTAGCTAATAAGAAATTGTTCTTTTTAAAATCGTGTTTTCTCTTTTTTCAGAAAGCCATGGGAAATTTCATTGACTTTGGTCGTCCATCATCAAGCAAATTAGAGTTAGATCATGATCCGGATATAAATCAAAATCGAAATAGCTTTAGTTCACCACGCATAAGTAGATCAAATCCATCCGTTCTACTGCCGATTTTTGTTCAACAAACGCTTCTTTTACCACCCGATTCGCCAACATCGACTATATTTGCATCGAACGGTCCGACATCGAATGCAAATAATATCCCAATACGAACACCATCATCTTCCGGTGTTTCAAGTTCATCATCGACAACAACTTCTCCAATAATTTCCAAATCAATCAATGATAGAAATTATTTTCAATACGTAGCTATATTTGATTATGATGCACGAACAAAAGACGATTTAACCATAAGAAAAAGTGATCTACTCGATATAACAACGAAGAAAAGTTCTGCTTGGTGGAAAGCAAGAAATGAAAATGGACAAGAAGGTTGGATTCCATCTAATTATGTTGCTAAACGAGATAGTTTAGAATCTGAATCGTATGTTGATTTTTTTGCATGAAAACCAAAATGCAACTTTTTTTTCTCTATAATTAGATGGTATTTTAAATCTATACGACGAATTGACGCTGAAAAACAGCTCATGTCGGATACTAATGAACATGGAAGTTTTCTTGTACGTGTGTTTTTTCTTCGTCTTCTTCTATCAATGAAATTGTTTTCTTCTTCTTTTAGATTAGAGATAGTGAAACAAGACGTACTGATTTTTCTTTATCAAGTAAAACAAATATTTTTTTATTTTTGAATTCATTGAAAAATTGGTTTCTTTTTTGTATCTCTTTTTAAGTTCGAGATAATGATTCGATAAAACATTATCGCATCAGACAAACGGATGATAATCGATGCTATATAGCACGTCGCATAACATTTCGTTCTCTACCAGAGCTTGTCTCTCATTATTCCAAGACGTCAGATGGTCTATGTGTAAATCTAAGAAAGCCTTGTGTACATGTAAGTAATTTTATAATTTTTGGTTTTTAATTTCTAAAAATAAGAAAATCGAATAGATTGTCAAACCTGAGCCTGATGGTTTATCACATAACCTTGTTGATAAATGGGAAATCGACCGTCGTGATTTAAGATTAATTCGAAGTCTTGGCAGTGGGCAATTTGGTGACGTCTGGGAAGGTTTATGGAATAGTCGTATGCCTGTTGCAATCAAAACACTTAAACCAGGTTTGTATTTTCTTTGTTTTTATGGAAGAAAAATATGTATATTTGTTTTTTCTTAAGGTTCGATGAATCCAACAGATTTCTTAGCTGAAGCTTCAATAATGAAAAAACTTAAACATTCAAATTTAATTCAATTATATGCTGTATGTACTATTGAAGAACCGATTTATATTGTTACAGAATTAATGCAAAATGGCAGTCTGCTTGATTATTTACAAAGTAAAATTTCGTTTTCATAAGTGTTTCTTTTTTTTTTCATTATTCACGTTCAGGCCCTCGAGGTCGACAATTGAAAATATTAGTATTGATTTATATAGCGACACAAATCGCACGTGGAATGGCGTATTTAGAACAACAGAATTATATTCATCGAGGTAATGAATTAGAAAGAAAAAATTTTAAAATCTGAATAATTCGTATAGACCTTGCTGCTCGAAATGTTCTGGTGGGCGAAAATAATACGGTTAAAATAGCTGATTTTGGCCTAGCAAGAATTATCAAGGTTTGTATAAAGAGATCGAGAAGAATTCTTTCTTTTACATAGGAATAAGACTTCTAGTGAATTTTATCTCCAATAAAGTTCAGAGAGAATGTTTATCAAGAATTTCTCCTCGCAATCGCTAGAAATGTGATTAAACTTGTGTATGTAAAAGTTCAAGTTCTTTATGAAAAATTCTGTATGATGTTATGTTTTTGTTTTTTCAACGTTATCAATGCGGAATGTAGTTTCTCCAGAGAGTCAATTACAGTGTCAGACACATTTAAGTTAATCATTTATTTGGAGCAAGAATTTTTAAAAATTCTATTTCAATTACACAGTTTACTATTTTTCTAGGAATATGCTGGTGGTATGTACGAAGCAAAAGAAGGCACGAAATTCCCCATCAAATGGACTGCACCTGAAGCTGCACTTTACAATCGTTTTACTATTAAAAGCGATGTAACTAATGTCTATTATGTTTTCAGTTTTTTTTTCTTCTATACCCGATCTATTTAGGTTTGGTCCTATGGTATATTATTAACAGAATTAGTTACATATGGTCGTACACCCTATCCTGGCATGACCAATGCGGAAGTATTACGAAAAGTCGATCAAGGTTATCGTTTACCTCAACCGCCGAATAGTCCATCCTCACTCTATACAATAATGCGTGAATGTTGGGAACCACAACCTGACGATCGTCCATCATTTAGTACATTACAATATCGTCTCGAAAATGAATATACAGGCGAAAATCCTGAATTCAGCAATTAGCATGCATTACCTCTTGTGTTTCTCTCAATCTCTGTTTACTTCTGTGTGATATATTTTTATTGTATTTATTTTTTCTTTTTGTTAATATAAAATTTTCCTTTTTATTTGATCTCAACAATGTGTTTCGATACTGTTTTCTATAAAAAAAAAATTCGATAAAAACAACGAAATAAAAGTGTTTCGTTAAACATATTTTAGACAGGTGTTGTCTGTATTTGATAGTTTGTCTTTTGTTTTGTCTTTTTTCAATGCATTTTTTTCTATCTTTCATGTTCATTTCAGGGATATATTAATCTTTGTATGCTGGTTTGTTTGTTTAAAAAGAAGAATATTTATATGAATTATAGATATTTATTTATTGATAAAAAGTAAAAAGTAAAAAATTCACTGTTTGTTTTTCTAGAAGAATAATGGATTCGAATGATTCAAGTAAACGTGGTTTTAGTCTATTCGGAAATTATAGTTCGAATGAATCGATGGCTAATGTGCCTGGTAAATTTTTGTTAGATAATAAAGAGATTCTATCGTATTAATTTTTTTTTCTTGATTTTATTAGTTCATTCAACGCCTGGAATGAATTCCTTGTCGCCCTATTTGAATTTTGATCCGCGAGTTTTAAATCCAGTGAGTCAATATGTTTAATGGTGGATTAGAAATCACGTGTAAGATGATTTTAGGGTGGTTCGCAGTTTATCCTGCCAGAAGGACAAAAAGAAAAACGTGGTCGACTTGAACTAATGTTCTTTACAATTGGTGGTTCTGTGATTGCAGGTATACAAAAAAAGACAGTAAACAGGATTAAGTGATATTAGAGAGTTCTTTTTCTAGGCAGTATGATTGGTAGTGTAACAGGACTTTATCGAGGTATTACTGAAACACGCGATTTAATTGGATCAGTACGAACTTCATCGTATGTTAAGAATTGTAATTTTTTTTGCTGATGTCATGATGTTTGATTTTTCTTAGGATTATTAATTATGTTGCACGTCAAGGTGCTACAACTTCTTCTGCTATGGGTTCAATAGGTAATTGTTCATCGATGGATGAAGAATGCTTTTGTAATCCAATTTTTCTATTTCGTTCTAGCTCTTATTTACAGTTTAATCGGTACAGGTGTTAGCTGGGTACGTGGTGTGGACGATGAATTGAATACCGTTGCAAGTGGAGGCCTTACTGGCTTACTTTATCGATCAACAGCTGGTTTGAA
The DNA here is from genome assembly GCA_905331475.1 of Rotaria socialis. Taxonomy (NCBI): domain Eukaryota; kingdom Metazoa; phylum Rotifera; class Eurotatoria; order Philodinida; family Philodinidae; genus Rotaria; species Rotaria socialis. Next base: position 26,409 of record CAJNYU010000780.1, on the reverse strand, counting down.
AGGTGCTCTACGAGGAAGTTTATATGGCGTAGCAGCCTCATCTGTATACGTCATGCTTACATCTAAAGAACGTCTTCAAACGTACATGTAAACCGTCTTTGCCCGTCTGATTTTTTTTGTTATTGTTGTGTTCACTGTGTTTTTATCACAAAATGTTGAAAACATAAATAGTGTCCTTAACATCATTTCATTTTCTCTGTTTAATAAGTTAAATACGGCTAGTCCTTGTCTATATCCATCATCATTAAATCAAACAGTATATTATTATCGAATGAGTAAAAACGTGAGCATTAGCGTATTTAATATAGCAAATCAAAAAGTGAAAAGAAACAGGAAGAGAAACTGCGGTTTATCGACAACTATTATTCGTTTATTATAATCATGTTACATTACATCTGTGCGTATTTGCTCTAAATCATCATAAAGACTCCTATTTCGATGTTGACTTATTAAATGACTATCAACCGTAGGAAAAAGTTGATAAAATTTTCAAAGGAAAATCATGAATACTAACTTTTTTTATGAACAACATTGAAGGTGTTATTTATGACATTTATTAAAAAGAAATTTGATGATTTTCAAACATCATATGAATGCCATCTAAAATCAACAATACTTCTATTAACTATTTTAATAAGAGTGTTGATCGGAAAAATGTAAGAGGACAACACTCGATCATAAATTATGTAAATCGAAGTTCTTTTTTTTAATTTGCATTCTGATTGCATAAGATTTGACACAGAGGGAAAAAAACACATATTATAGTGCCTCTCATTTATTTGACATGTTTAATTTTGAAGCGATGAGAAAATAAAATTCATTTGAATTGTGTTTGATTATTTTTTTGAAAATATAATACCGAGCTTTTCGATTTCAAAATTAAATATTTAGATTTAGCTTAAACTTAAACTTAAAAGCTTATTCATATTTTTTATTGACGCAACTAAACAGCTCGTAACTAAACTATAGGCAGATTTGCAAGTTTACCGTGAAGGCATATTTTTTGATAGCTCCTATTTTGTAGTCGATTATTCATTCAATCAGAATAAGGGTGTTTTGAAATAGTTCTTCCGTTAAAGAATTCTCTTGTTGATTATTTTCGTTTGAATATAGAATACTAATAGGATTTTATTTAATAAATGCATAAGATATTCTTTTGTGAAAAACATTTTGCTAGACTCAAATATATATATATAGCCATAATTATAATCTAATATTCTTGCGATTCAGAAACTGTAAATTCATTTAACAGTCTATAATACGGGAAAAAATTTTTATCTAACCCAATGAATATATTGTTCCAATTAGTGTTCGCTTCGATAGCATCAACGACAATATTCATTTTTCGATAAGAAAACGATAAGATTTTAAAGAATAAAATGGGCAATTTATTGTATAGAGAATAAAAACAGTCCGTATCGCTTAATAAACAATGATTCAAACAGTACCAATAGCAAACATTCCTCGCCCGGTGTAATAAAACAGATTGTGCGAAATCATACAAATATGCAGAAGTGAACAATCATTATCAAAACAAAGAAAAAGATTCTTTTTTTCGACGCACAGCCAGGTACATTATAGGAACAAGAAAAAAACGCAAAAAGAAAAAGAATTGAACAAAAAGCAAAAGAAGATTCAAGTCAAGGAAAAAACGTATGGCAAATAAACACTGTTCAATGTAAGGACACTACGATGCTTTCGATTAGACGATAAATCAAAAAATGAAAATAATTTTGGAAGGATAAACACTATATAGCACAATCTTGTCTAACTTATAAATAACCACGGATACAGCCAGAACTAAATGCAGCTGATTCATAGAAGACAACAAAGAACGAGTTGACTAGCAGCCAAATAGAGAGAAAGAGAAAATTATAAGAGTGCTAGTTCGTAATCTATTTGTTTTATTGCGTGATCTTAATTTGACGATTGAGTACAGGTATGCGATCGTGTGTTATAGGTGCTTCAACAGTTAGAGTTGAATCTTCACTCATTTTCGCTCGTAAATTATCGACATCGATCCAATCAGGCAAAACATATTCTCGCATATATTCACGATTAATTTGATTACTACCAGAATTTTCAACATGAGAAGCTTGAACTAATAAATCAAAAAAAAGAAGAATGCCAGCTTATCTTTTAATTGAACATCATAATAAATCAAATTTACCTTTTAATACATTGTCATTAACTTTAACAGTGACATCATCGGGTTTATAACCATTTAGATCAAATGTAAGCTTAAGTTGTTGATCAGCGACAGCACACGAATCCTTTGTATTAATATTTGTTGGTAAATTAAATTGTTGTGTTTGATATGTTGGCGTTAAGGGTGGTCGATAGTCACGTACAGGAATATTTATTGTAAGAATACCATCATTGCTCAACGTATTTGTTAAATTTTTTGGATCGGCACCATCGGGCAAACCTATAAAATGAATGTTTATTGTCTGAAAGAGAAAAAACATAGAAAATCAATTTTACCAATTTCACGTCGAAATTCACGATGAGTAGAACCTCGTCCATCACGTTCCTGTTTAACAGCTGCTACTTTTAACATTGTATCATTAACTTGTATGGATATATCTTCTGGTGCAAACTGATTTAAATCAAAGGTATATGTAACATTTTTTGCGCCATCGTTTCGGTCATTAGTTGAATAGTTTTTTGTTGATATAAATGTAGCCGATGATTGATTATTATTATTACTAATACCACCACCACCGACAAGAGTTGATGTTGAACTTGTTGATGGATATGGATCACGTAGTGGACTATTTCGCGTAAAACTACCTGTTTCGCGTAAAATAGGAGCATCTTGTCGAAATGATGATGCTGATGATGTTGACGAATATGAATTTGTATGATTATTACCATGAACAAAATTCGATAATGGTTGCCGTCCGCCAATAAATGATGTATCAACGAAACGGCTTGGATTTGATGATGTTAATGCTGATGAACCTGGATTATTATAGAAACGATCTAAAATAACAGGTGCTTCCATTGTAAGCATGCCATCATCGGATAAATACGATTGTAAAGTTTTAACATCAATAAATTCTGGTAATGTTAATTCACGATTGAATTGCTTTGATTCAGTTGCATTACCAGCTTTGAGTTGACGATCACCTTTTACAATCAATGTACGACCTTCGACTTTTACATTTAATTCTTCAGGTCGAAATTCACCTGCGAAATCAAATAATCGAATATGATTTTTTTTTGGTCATAAAAAAATATTTTTTGGATGTGCTTACCAATTTCAAATTGAATTTTGTATTTTTTTTTACCATCATTATCTTCTTCAATATAGGATCGATGAGCTGCACCCGTTGATGAGTTAAAGCCTGGTGCAGATCCACGAAATGTTGGCCAATCAATACTGCCGAATTCTGGAAAATCAGGAAAATCAACTTGCATTCTTGGTCTCGAATGCGCTAAAGATGATGAAGGAAATACACTTGATTCAAATCTGGGTTCATTGAAAAAATTTTCTCGCCATCGTCGACATTCTTCTTCAAACTCACGCATGCGTGCGCTCATTCGATTGTCGATATCATTTGATGGTGCGTTTGATGAACGAAAACGAATAAAACGTTGGTCGTCATTTGGATTTACCGTCACGGGTATAATCGTACGCGGATTAGATTGATAATATTGACCGTTACTCATTATCCTGTGTCACCGATTGTGTATTAGTTACTAACGTACTCACATACAATTTTAATCTTGTTTTAATCGATCACATCAATCAAAGCCGAAAGAAAGAAAAAAATTCAACGTCTAGAATTAATGAGTAAATGAACACCAATATGTAGAAGTATGTATGAATTACATGCAACGATAGTGAGAAAAGAGAGAAATGAATGAGAATAGAAGGAATCGTACCATAGTGTTTGATTATGCCAACGACAACCTCTCTACTGATGCCATCCCTAGTCTTATTTTGACGAACAGAGAGAAGAGAGAAGCACTCTTATTCTGTTACGGGTGCGCTGATAACACATGTCTAATCATCGCGCACAAGCACACGACAATCGTTCCTACTTCTGTGCGTTTTTTGGCTGGCACACAAACGGGCTTGCACACACGCTGTGTGTATTTGTTTGTTTCCTTTTCTTTTTCTGTCGCTCCTCATCATTCTCTATTACTGAAGCAAACTCATGCGTTGAGTATGACTACGGGCAATAACGGTGTGCATGTGTATGTGAGCAACCCATTTTTCTAGCCGGTTTTGTTTCTTGCTTCCTTCATCATCTTTTTTTCTTCTTCTCTCTTTTACTCTTCAATCTCTCTTCCTTTGCCATCTCATAAAATACACATGCAAACAAAGCAAAGCGATGAAAGAAAAGAATCAGCTTCAGCTCGGAAATAACGTACATTGATTTCTTGGATTTCTTCCGTTCGTTTTTTTTCGTCTTCGTCTTCTTCTTCTCTCTTCGTTCTTCTCTTTTTTTTCAAATATACAATCGTAAAAAAAAAAACGAAACATTCGTCCTATCACAACAGTTACCAAGTCCGATGAGCTATGACCAGTATAGACGATGCAAATCGATCAATAGGATTAGTTTGATAGACTATAGTCATTGAGTGAGTACGGCTCATAGCTAGACATAAATATATATCTACGAAGCCTGCTATGCTAATAAACAAAAGAGAACTGTTAATGATTGCTTACTCTAAAGTAAATATTGTATTGCTAAAAAAGGAAATAGAAATAGAACAAATGAGACTGAGAGAGAGAGAGAGAGGTCATCACCCAATTCTTAGGACAAAACATTAAAATAAATCAAAGAAAAAGGAACATGTTGACACATAAATGAAAGCATAATAGAAGGAAATAATATACGTCCGGTATCATATTATAGATTTAAACGACAGCGACGGCGGCTGGTTCTCATATTAATTTATTTAAAATATCTGAATAGAATAGCGTTGAGACTTAGATAACTTAGTAAATGATCGTAACCGAGAATAATACGAGAATATTTCATTGCATCACTGCTTTACGTCAATATTAAATCGTCGGGCATTATGCATACAAGTGACTACTTCATAATTCAATACGATGAGATGAGCAATAACAAACCAAATCGTCTTTGTTAGAAATAAGAAAATGAAAGAACAGAAGAAGAAAAAAAAAGCTAGACCGTGAACTGCTCGTTATTCACATAACCCTTTTTGCGGTTATTTTTGTTATGATAGAACGATATGAATGCATCCACAAAGGATTAGTAGTTTTTACTACGTATATACCTTGGCGTGAATAGAACAGGAGGGTAATATATATATATATATATATATATATATGGATTAAAGTCGTTTCATTGTATATTTACTGAAACTCAAGCTGCTGCCATCACCTGACTTAACTTTCTCTCTCTCTCTCTCTCTCTTTCCGTCTTCCTACACTTAGTATACGTTGAATAAAATATTAGAAAAAAAGAAAAACGAAGGTTTCGCATCTATGTAAGTAAATGTGAAGGCCAACACACGAATAAATGAAAAAAATTGACATTTTTATGAAACTAAACTCTCACAATATAAGGATAAGGTCGTTCGACATGACTATTCAATATTTTATTAATGCTGTCCTGATACATACTTTTATACATACATATCTAGTTATATGACATTATTTTTTGATAAAATTCACTCGGGTAAATTATTAAATAAATATAAATTGACTTACAAAACATCGGGTTCCTATATGAATAATTTCTTGCTTGTCTTTTCAGCAAGTGACAAAAATGTCTAGCTACGCCTAATATTGATTTCTTTTCTCTCGCGTGCGCTTGTTTTTCTTGTTTGAAGGCAAATGAAGAACGAAAGGATCTATGGGAATTCGAATTTTTTTTCTAACCACAAATGATTTTTCTTGATCGTTATTTTTTTACTCGAATAATATCTCAAATTGGTTAAGAACAAGAAACTATAAGCGAATGAAAAGTAGAAAGCAAGAAAAGAAAAAAACAAAAGAAAAAAAAAGCTATTATCTTGTGCTATTTATTATTCACTGCTTTTATAACAGAGAGCGGTCTAGCGAGTCGCAAAAATGTCATCACTTTATCGGGCTGCCGTTCTGTTTTCTACTCTTTTATATAAATATATTTATGGATGCCGTTTACTGTGTGTTGTCGTCATGCTGAATATCCAATGATGAAGGACTGATAATCTAGCAGAAAGAAAAAACGACACACTATCATTACCACCCACCACCTGTTTTTGTTTGTCTAAACTGATAGAGAACTGTTATTGTACATTTGATACATACGCGAAAATAGAGAGATAAATGAATGTTAACTTTATTGGTAAACAATAACTATGATTAATAGATATGTTTTTGGCTTATTCATAGTTCGTTGGAGTGGAAAAAAATACTGCTTCAGGCATAATGGGATATAAAATAATGTTTTCATAATTTTTTCTCTGAAAATTTTACATTATCATCTCAAATGTATGATTCATATCGTACCGGTCCGTGAAAATTGCATTAATGTGTAAGTCTAACACCCTAACCATTCGATCATCATGTCTATGCTAAATCAATGACATGATTCAAATATTTGATAGCAAGTATTAATTTCTATATGGATAGATATTTATCTTCCATGACATTTATATTATTCGAACAAGAACAAAATATTCAAGAAATAAATAGAACAAACATGTAGAAATAATATTAAATTGAACAGCAAAACAAAAAAACAGAAGTCAAAGAAGTTTGCTATTATTTTGTTTTTTTTCGTGTTAACAAAAAGGAAAAGAAAAAGAAAAAGAAAAAGGAAAAATAAACTCTTGGAACACATGATTGGTGGCAGTTACGTATACAAACACAAATAAATAAATATGTAAGTCTAAAATATCTATGATCTATCTGGAATAGAGTATTGTACATTTAAAAGGAAATAGAATTGACGGATATACATTTGTTTATATCTGGAAGACAACAATCATGCGAATCGACAAGAAAATGAGCACCGTTATACAAAGACAAAAAATAAACATAAATACAGGAATTTATAGATCACACGTTAGCAAAATGATTCAATGAATCGAAAAGTAGTTCATCCGGTGGTGGTACGCCTGTAGCAGCTGAATCGTATATTGACGATGCAAAAGATGCATATTGAGGAGAATTCGAACCAAGCGTTGTTGTTATTTCGTGTGCAGCTTGTCTCATTTGATCAGGCGTTAAATTTGTACAATCACGTAATTCTTCTAGTATTATTGCACTATAACGACGATCGATACCCGATGTATCAAGATACGCATTAACTAATTCTTCGACATCATCTCTCGATATTGATTGCGTTGAATAAGATGTAAAATCTAGAATAAAATGTAATCTTCGTCTTCATAAAAAAAGCGCAAGATGCATTTTTGTTATTAACCTTGCTGTTGATTTTCATTCGATGTAGATATTCCCGAGGGATGTGTAGGCATATGTGAATGTTGCAGCGATCCACTTAAGTTGATTGCTCGTGCTGGAAATATTTAGAAAAAAATCATGAACTGTTATATAGAGTAGCTCTTCAGCCCGATCAAACATATTTAATTCCGACTTTTTCCGTACCGATGAGTTAGATAATGATTCCAATAAAGAAATTTACTTATCGAGTCAAGGTTCTCACGAGCAAAACCCAAAACAAGCTTTGGGGTGTTTAGAACTCGAAATTAGACGGTTGTTTTTATTGTGATGGGAGATAGCCGAAAGAATTCCCTAGAAAATTAAATGTTTCCGAGTTTTTCATAATATTTTTGTCTAAATAACATCACGTTATTAAATAGAAATTGAACAGTAATTTTCGTTCGGTGTTCCCACAGGAAATATTGCGACAGAAAATATTAATAGTTTACAGACAGAGTTTTGTTAATACCGATGTGAATCGTCAAAATATGCTGTAAATAATTTGTCTATAGCTAATTTCTTCGGGAATCAATCGATCTATCAGCCTACGTAACCAAAGGAAAATTTTATTAATTACTTTTTTCTATTGAAAAACTAAATTTTCTCTAGGTGGCGATTAAAGCGAGCAATCGAAATTAAATCGATCAGATAAATTTTGAAAGTTAATCTACATGGAAAACTTACTTCGTACTGTATCACCATTTTCAACCAGTAGTCCACGATTGATCGTCTAGAAGAAAAATAAATAAAATTATGAATTCAATATAATAATCTATTTTACGGATGTTTTAGGTGTATTGGATTCATCAGTACTAGTTGATCCTTTGACTAGCGATGATTCTTGACTATCTTTTTTACGTCGCGCAAATAGACGTGCTAATACAGAATGACGACGACGTCTTGGTAAGAGTTCATCAATGTTTGGACTGTTATTATCTGATGTTTGAGTGGGCTGACGAAAGTAAATACTATTTTCTTTTCGAATATTTCCACGGCGATCAGTTAATCTTAATGGTCCTAACGGACCTTCTTCATGTTCAGGTACTTGAAATACATAATGATCAGGCTCGATTCCACGTCGATCAGCTGATATAGCTCTAAAAACAGCAAAACTTAATCATAAAAACAAAATGAACAAATTCGCGTTCATACCCGACTCGAAACGGTGATGGCATATGATAATTTGTGGAACTACTGATTGATACAGGTCCATCTGGTTCACGTCGAAGACGAGTACCAGGTGGCGATACTTGAGCCATTCTATATTCCGTTAGATAACCCATGGCTGTCTGCGGTTTTCGTATAGCACGTGTAAATGCATCAAGCATGGTACCGAATAATGAATGATCTCGCTAAAGGAATGAAAATTTTGTAAGAAGAAATTTTGTTTTTAAAATAAATTCAACATACACGATGTTGTGGTTCTTCTTCACGCCAAAATCGATTAAATGTTTCTTCATCGTCTAGATCACCTGAAATAGCTCGTCTTATTTCAGGTCCCAAATCATGTAATTGTCGTAGACCGGCTTGTAGTGCAACAGAATTTTTACTTGCGCCTGAAAAACCTAATTGAATTTGTTTCGCTGCTTGTTCTTTACGTTTTTTGAAACGCCGAAAATAATCTTGAATAAGAAATGTGGCATAAAATTTTCCCACTGTAACATCATCTTCTGAGCCCGGTGGTGGAATGATTTGATCAAGTAATTTTTGTGGTGTTCGTTTCCAAATTTTTCTTATAACAGCACGTAGCTCTTCATTGGCTTGATCAATATTTCCGTCGGTTTTGATTTTTAACGATGTTCGAATTAAAGCAAAAAGTGTCGCATTAAACATCACAGTTCCATCTTGATTCAATGGCATATTCATAGAAACCAATTTCTAATGAAAATCAAGCAGTTTTAATCAAAAAAAATATTTAAATTTAGAAGCAAATTATTCATACGCACTGACAGACTAATATGATAATAAATGTTTCATCGGTTATCAATTATATTCATTTATTTCCAATAGTAACAATCAAGAAAATATCGATTTGCTGTATACACTCATGCTCACCAACGAAACTAATCATGCTTTTGAAAACTTTTAATAAAGAGCTGCTGAAACTCTTCTAAACAGATATCTATTTTTCGTATTAAGTTGTAATGTCCTCAAGTATTTTCTTGAATGACTTATTGATAACTAATGAAGTTTGTTAATTATATGCACAAGACAAAAACTATACCAGTACCTTACAAGCCCTTCTATGCGGGCAGAGTTTGCCGAAACCGAGTGGTGGTGAAATTTTTCTCAATAATGTGATAACATCGAGGTGTTTGATACGTCCTCTTAATGAAACAACAACAAAAGCACATAGAATACACCATATTGAGCACAAAAATGAAAATAAGATACGATATTGTGGAGTAAAAAAAATGGGATATAACAACTTTGAACAGGTATTTAACGTATATATACATATACATATTTACATATATGCAAACAATAACTAAACAATCAAAAAAAAGTACCTTGCACGCCGTCCGATGAGGGCAGAATTTTCCGAACCCTAACGGTGGTGTGATACTTCGAAGTAAATTAACTACTTCGAGATGCTTTATACGTCCTCTGTTAGAAGTTTTATATTAATTTTAAATAAAATAATAGAAGAAGAAAAAAAGCTGCTTTTCATACTTGGCTTCAGGATCATACTCGGACCAAAGACGAACAAATTCATCGAGATGATGAGGACCAAGTATAGACCAATCACGTGTTAAATAATCGAAATTATCCATTATAACGGCAACAAATAGGTTGATAATCTTATTTAAGAGAAATTTTTGTTTTTGTTTTTCTTAAAGAAAAATGATCAAATCCTACCAGAAATGAGCATAATATATAGAATGATAGAAAATAGGGTATTGCAAAATAACTTCCACAACTTTCATTGTTAAATGATCGTGATCGAGTATCACATTTAGGATTGGCACTAGGCCCACAAGCATACATGATTTCTTGCCATCCTTCACCTGTTGCCGAACTATTTTTCAAAATAAAACAAAAATTTCAAATCATAAAATAGAAGATGCGCCCAGCAGTTATTGTTTTTTTTTCTATTACCGGAAAAGAACAAGTAAGGAATTGAAAAATGTTTGAAAATTATTGTTAATATTGATGGCTGTATTTTCTTCCAAAGCTATTTTGCCAAACATCTAAATTTAAATAAATTTAGAAAAACAAAATCACAAGATTTTATCAACATTGAGCAACTAAACTCGAAATATAGTTCTGGTGGATATTTTCTTCTTCTCGATTAAGATTGAAAATTTAAACTGCGGAATAGGTTCATTGATCAATGAAACATTTTACTTTATCAAGTATGTTATTTACTTCTGCATGATAAATTTTAAAAAAAAAATTTTTCTCATGAAATCGGCTCATAACTAGTCAATCGGAATGTAGAATCAACATAGAAGTCTTAGTTACTATGGCCGCCGATTCATACCTGCATGCCAATGACGGCATAAATGAAAAACAACATTGCAATGAGTAGAGCAACATAAGGTAATGCCTAATATACAAATATCATGAACATCGAATGCATATTTAGAAGAAAAACAAAACGCTGCGACTTACTTGAAATGATTTAATGAATGTCCATAGTAATGTTCGAATACCTTCTCCACGACTTAATACTTTTACCAAACGCATAACACGAAATAAACGAAAGAAATTTATACTGATAACATTGGTACCAGGCTATGAAATATAAAATGAAAAAAAATAATCAAAACAAACATTCGACAACAGATTTGAATACAAATAAATCATTCAGAAAACTAATAATGATTTAAAATTCATGATTAAATCCAATGATAAAAGAATCTATTGGACAACATGAAACCGATTATATCATTACATGAATTTATATAGAAATATGTATTAAGGCTACGACAGAACAACAATATGCAATACCTGATGCGACTTCCAAACTCGCTATTTTGAAAAAAAGAAAAAGAAAATTTAAAATAACAATAATGCTAATTTAAAAGCATGAAAACGACCAATGTGAATCTATTAGAATAAAATGACACATGAACGACATATGCAAATGCATAAATACGAGATAATGCAAAACACGTCTCACAAAATAGCATCAGCAATTTGAGTTATTATATTAAATTTTTTTTCTGTACTAGTTTTCAAATAAATTTCACTTACTGCTATGATATCCGTATAAAGAATGTCAATTAAACTGCCAACAACAATAATAAAATCACAGCAATTGGATGGATCACTAAAATAGTTCTAAAGAAGAAAGAAAAATGTTTTTTTTTTGTTTTATGAAAATTTCATTTTTAATTTCGTCGTACCCTGAAATGGAATGCAGCCATTTTAAGAAGAAATTCAAGAGCAAATATAGCTGTGAATACGATGTTCAAATAGTCAAGAGCTTTCGAATAATTGTCAGGTTGTTTATTGTACTAGAAAAACAAATCGTGAATTTTTACTCGTACTGATTTTATTTCGAAATCTAACACATACTTTCATAGCGAGTACAACTGTATTGATCATGATTAATGAAAATATAGTATATTCAAATGGTGGTGATGTTACAAACCACCAGATTTTCAGTTGAACTTTTTTAACTGGTATATAACGTTTTATGGGCCGCGCTTTTAGAGCAAATTCAATACATTTACGCTAAAAAATCAGAATATTTTATTTTTTGTTAATAAAAATAAAACGAATCAAGCTGTAACGCTCCGTTTGCACTCATTTTCAATCCATGAGAAGATCGTAATAAGACTAGAAATTCCGTCACATGATTTATCGCTACTCGACAAATATTGAAGGAACCCATCTCTTAGATTTATCATAATCGATCGAATAGTCAAGGCTACTCTTGTTTGTTTTCCGATTAGTACAATAATCTTACTTGGTTTTTATCCAATTCACAATTTTTGTATTCTTGTTCTCCTTCATTTTGAAATGTAACGATGACGAAACCGACGAATATGTTGACCATAAAAAATGCAATGACCTAGAGAAATAAAAACTTGTTCAAAAAATAGATCAGAACGAAAATAATAATTACAATAATGAATGCAACAAAAAATGGAGCCACAAATGGTCGATAATTATAAATTGGTCCTTCACCTTCACCTTTGGAATCAATCGCCGTATGTAAAAGACTAAAATATATAACATTATTCAAGTTATCCTTTCAGACCAATGAAAAATCGAATCAATCACCAATACTTCTAGACATTCGAACGTCATATACAATCTTCTCAAATATCAATCACAGAAAATAAATTCAAGATCCTTTGCTAAGTTTTCGAAGTGTTCTCTTCTTGTGTCTAGGACAACAGTCACGTGCACTCATCGTTAGTAATTATCTTTTTGTGTTGATCTACATCTATTCTCTAATATTGAGTTGAAATTTTATAAAATGATTTCCAGAGAAAAACTTTCGAAAAACATGAAATTCACGCTTGAAGTCGATGAAAACTCAAGGTTAATGACACATGTATTTTGATTAAGCTTAATTTCATCTCTCGGGGAGCTATAAAACACTAGCGGGAATAATAATGTCATATTAACCAATAAAAATTGTTTGCCGTCGCTTATTAGCCGCTCGAATAGAGTTTATCTTACGACTTATACTTATATATAATTTAAAAGTAAAGCAACTTTATAAAAATATTCAGTAGGAATTATTCGCTCTTAATGAATATTATTCGTGTTTGTTTATTTATAAACGTATAAAAAAACAAGATCTCGATGGTTATGTTACATTTGATAGTCTTCCTTGAAATTCGGAATATGTTTGTGAATATATAATGTCTTTTTCAGAAATAATCAATATCAGCGATTATGAACTTATCGATGTATATTGAAACATAGCGTAGGCGTATTTACCTGGAGATTCAACAATAGTGTTAAATTAAGAAAAATGACATAAGAGAACACAAGCGGGAAAACAATCCACTAGTGATTTTTTACTTTCTGATTGATGAGTTTCTATCATACATACGTTGGCCATCCTTCAAATGTTGCAACAGTAAATAATGTTAATAAAGCTTGCGGTACATTATCAAAATGAAATTTTGAATTTGACCATTCTCTAGCTTCTCTATAAATTTGATTGTCTGTAATTTTTAAATAATAGCCCCTAGACGAAAAAAGGGCTTAGTAAAAAACCAAACCGAATCAATCAAATAAATATTTTCCTACCTGCAGTCTTCTTTATTTAACATAGATTTATCCGTACATGAATAGAAAGTTCCCTTAAAGAAAAGCATAATGGTTTTAAATTTTAAACCATCATTAGCAATAAGAAAAGAAAATTTTTACTTTAAAAAGCTGTACTCCCATACAAGCAAACATAAATTGTAAAAGAAATGTTACAAGCATTATATTCCCAATAGTCTTTATCGCAACAACAACACATTGAACAACATGCTTAAAGTGAATATTTTTCTTTTAGAAACTAATTTCGTTCTAATTCAAACATACTTTAAGACCCTTTGCACGATTAATAGCACGTAGTGGACGAAGTACGCGAAGCACTCGAAGAATTTTAACTACAGACATTGCGCGATCTTTTATTACCATTGAAGTTAATGAAACTGACACGACAACAAGATCGAGAATATTAAACCGATTACGACAAAATGAGCCTGGATGCAAGATTAAACCATATGAAACAACCTATAAATAGACTCAATTAATCTAATCAAATATTCGAGTCTTCTTTTAGACTTTACTTTGAGAAAGATTTCAACGATAAAAACAATTGCAAAAAAATAATCAGCCTTATTGAGAGCCTATAAGGTAGAAAAACAAACATGTACGTATGTCATCTGGAATTCATCTTTGATTAAACCTTATTTCGTAATGAATATGAATCAATCGGATCTTCTGCACCAAGTGAAATACTTGAAAATAAAATACACGCAAGTACAACATATCCAAATGTTCGATGATTACAAATACGATGGCAAAATATACGAAATCTAAAGGTTGTTTTTAATGAACATAGGATTCAAAAAATAATTTTTTTTCTTACTTATTGGTAGTTTTAAATAGATATAGTGATGAATAGGGTGGAATCGGTTTTACTTTTTCAACAATATTCAATTCCGATACACGCCGAGGTCTAAATCAAATCAATGTTTATTTCGTGTCGTTCGAAAATATTAAATAGAAACCTGGCTGTTTGTTGTTCTTCATCTTCTGGTTCATTAATTTCATTTTCGTTCAAGCCATCTTCTTCGATTTCATTATCGTTTTCTTCTGGTTTTGTTTCATTTTCTTCAACGCGATTTTCTTCATTTAATTTTTCATCTAAACAATCACAATTATCTTCATCAACGTCAAACATAAAACAAAAATTACCAATATTAACTTGTTCTTCAACAGTTCTAAAAAATAAAGCAAGATTATAATAAACGATTATTTCAATTTCCATCTTTCTGCATATCGATTTTAGATTGGGGCCATTTATCCATGCCGAATGTACTCAGTAGTTTATTGCATTACTATTGCCAGTATCTAATATAATTTAGTCGCTCTCGATTATTTCATAGACTTTTAGTGTTTGAATAAAAAATGCTCTTAAATATTTAATCAAGCAACTTGTTGAATGTTTATTTTAAAACAGTACAAGACCTAGATAGGTATTTGGTTGTTGTGCTCATTAATAGAAGAGACAATTGAACTAGAACACTAACACCTTGAACGTAGCACATCGATTAAAAAAAATATAATAACGTGAGAGATTCCACATTCGATCACATTTTCATTTGCTTATCAGTCTAATTAAGATACTTTTTAAACTTTCATTTGAAAAAAAAAACAATGTCAAGTTTAGCAAATTGCTTTGCTCTGAATTTTTTCACGGAGCCAGAAGTGGCAAGTTCCGACCGGAAAATAATTCTTTAATGATTGACATTTTGTATAAAAAGTGACATCTTATCATTAGCCACCAGAAAGAATTTGACAAAACAAAATAAGATCAGTCCGGTCTAATATACTCTTTGAGACAAAAATAAAATACACAGAACGAACATCGTTCGGAAATTTCTATTAGCTAAATTATCCATTCTTAACCTTTTCTTTTTATACGGATAAATATGTCACGACGGTATTATGGCATCGAACTGAACTATTTATGTGACCTCTATTTGTTTTGGTTCAAAGGGTAAATTTTAACGAATGATGACTGCAGCTTACTCTGTTGCTTTCACTTCTCCATTTAATTTAGCATCTTCGCCTAGTTTTGCTTGTGCCTTTTTTTTTTGTTCTTCCTCTTCAGCGGCTGTTAAATTTTCCGCATCAGCCAAATTATCAACGGCGACTAGAAATCAGACAAATAAATAAATAAATATATATATATATACATTTGACTCGTGTTGATTCTTCCAAAACGCATAACAAAAACTTACTAGCCAAAAACACGTTCAATAATATATAATTACCACAGATAAATAAAATAATAAAATAAAAACATACAACAGTACCAACTAGGCCAAGGCCACCGAGCGCACGTATACCCGTATATAATACTTCATTCCAATCCTCTCCGGTTAAAATCTAAAATAAGAACTTTTTAATTAAAATAAATGCCTTGTTTAAATCTATTTTCTTCTTACCTGAAAAACAGTAATAAGTGCTCCCCAAAACGAATCAAAATTATTTCTTGGCTTTTCTTCGACTAGAAATATATGATCGAATTTTCCGCCAAACATTTGCATACCCAATAGAGCAAATATGACAATAAACAAGAATAATAGTAAAAGCAAAGATGCTATAGATTTCATTGAATTAAGTAAAGATGCCACTAGATTTCTTAGTGCCATCCAATACCGTGTTACTTTAAATACACGTAATAGACGTACACAACGAAGCACCGATATACCTAATGCTGGCATAAATTCAATGTAAATAAGCACAAATTCAATAATTGATGCGATAACAACAAAACAATCAAAACGATTAAAATTTGATACAAAATAGCCAGTTATACCAAGTGAATACATTTTAAGAAGCATTTCAAATGAGAACAGATACACGAATAATCGATTTGCGATTTCTAAGAAAATAAATTTAAAAAATTGTTAGAATCTCAATAAACTATTTTCTAGATGTTCGACTCTATAGAACATTATTTGATATCACAATTTTTAAACATCGTTTAATATTCACTTTAACTCTACGGAGCAAATGATTGACATTTGTTTTTGTGAGCGGGACAAGTTGTCCCTCTCCAGTCATTTTCTCGTTCATAAGCTAAATAGCTTGAAGTCATGAAGTGCTAAACCTGATAGTGAATAACAATTGCATCATGTTTTACGTGATCTTCATCTATCTCTTTCTTAATTAATAACTTGAGTCTTTCAATACATTACTGACTTTTGTCTTTCATAGAAATTTTCGACCCTTGAGATTAGATATACTTTATTGCGTGTATGATTCAAGCACTACTATACATTCCATCAAGTCTAAGACATCAATAGTCATTATCGATTCTCCATACACTTACTCAATTCATTGTCATTTGTCTACGAAGACCCTTGACTATTCTCATAACTACAAAAATAGATTAGCAAACAAAGAACTCCTACTCATACAAGCTAACCAAGATGCTCAATAGTCGTACGTCATATCCGGGCAAAAACGTAACGAAACTTAATCATACTGAATTTTTGCAGTTATTTCTAAATCTCTTTCAATAGACAACAGTAACAACAAAGAAACAGAAAATTTGCACTCTAATACCTTGTGTCTGTGTGAGCCACTCTGGCTGTCCATAATATTCACTTGCTAATACACCTGTATTCATTAATACAAGTACAATAACAATCCAATAGAATGCTTGAGATTTAACTATAGCATGAATACGACGTCGAGTATACGCATGAAAAATTCGAAAATAACGTCTAAATAAAAATATATCAGTGATTAGAAGAAAAAAAATAAATGAATTCTTTAATTGAATATACATACAATTTTGTACAAAGCCATCCGCAATGTGATTCAAAATTTCTTCGTTTTTTTACTGGTTCACCTGATGCATCAAGAGTGTCTAAACGAACAACAACAGTATAAAAAGTTTATAAATAAAAAAATGCTGACTATCATTTTGTATGATATCATTTGTATCATCACCAATTTCTTCAGAAAAAGAAAAGAAAACAAAAATAAGAGAATGAAATTGTTATATTCCGTAGTAATTTTACCAGCTTTTCTTATCCATGCCATGTAATTTCGAAATGATTCATCGATTATTTGAATTTCTCTTAATTTTTGAAAATCACCTCGTTGTTTTGCTTTTTCTCTCTCTTTAGAGAATTCACTAGAAATAAAAACATATGATAAAAATTACTCTATACTATTTAACATTACCCGCTTAGAACACCCAATACAAGATTCATTACAAAAAATGATCCGATTATTATTAATGATACAAAATAAATCCATGCCCAATCACGCCCAATAGCATCATTCATCTAAACAGAATAATAGAATTATTCTTTATTTTTTAAATTTCGCCATATTTCGCTTTTCATCAAACGAACTTAATTAAATAGAAAATTTAATTATATGTATATATATATATATATATATATATGCATGTCGCCTTTTATGTTTATATTAAACGAGCGTTATCGAGGTAACTTATTAATATTCATTCATTCTACAGGAAAAGTATCGAGGCCGAGTTAAAAAAAGACTTTTAATATTTCCGTATATAAATTCAACATTTTTTTCCTCATGCGTCTATTTCAGGAGTCACATAAATTGACCTTTTCAAGATCAACAGTCATGTAATATGCTCGCTTTATATTTCCTATTTGTTTCCATCAAGTAAATCTGACTAAATACATACTTTATATAGTATCGATGTCCATCCTTCCATAGTTATACATTGAAATACTGTTAACATGGCCAGGCCAAAATTATCAAAATTGATAATTCCATACCATGGACCTTCCCAACCAATATCTTTGCATTCTTGTCCATCAGGACATTTTCGACCTTTGTCACCACATGGCCTCATTTCCTCCATCCGTGGTAGTATATCTAAAGAATCAAATGAAGTAATCGATGTTCTAGTTTTCTTTATTAAAACAAAATTGATCTTACTCGTTCCATTATAATAACAAGTCATATGCATTTTACCACAGAATAATTCTAAGCCTATAATTGCATAGATAATAATGACAAATAATACTAAGAGAGCAATATGTAATAGTGGCAACATAGCTCGTAATATCGAATTTAATACAATTTGTAAACCTTAAACGTAATAAAATATCATTGATAAATTTTGTTTTGTTATTAATAAAAACATTTCACAGTAGGCATGGAATAATATTACTCTTACCAAATAATAATAAACAATACATTTACACAACCAAACACAGTTACACTAACTAATATCAATACGGACACGAAAAGGTTAACATGATTTATATTTACTTGGTACACCATTAACAAGTTTTAACGGTCGAATCACACGAAATGCTCGTAATGATTTAACATCAAAACCTTGTACATTATATTGAACCAAGATTACACTCAAAAATCTATAGGATATTGAAATAGATTTTATTTTCCGTTCAAAATAATATTAAATCATCATACCCGACAACAACAATAATAAAATCAAGTAAATTCCATCCACTTCTTAAATAGGCATTTGGATGCAGACATAAACCATATGCAATAATTTTTAATATAACCTCAAGTGTAAATATTGCCAAAAAAATATATTCAATTTGTTCCTAAAAGATAATTTAATTATGTCGGAATAATAATAATGCTTATCTAATTACTAGAATCGAATTTGTTGGAGTTGTATCATTATTTGGTAATGGTTTACTAAGAGCTAAAGCTGCACAATTGCAAAAAATTGTAAACAATACTAGATACTCGAAAGGTCTATAGAAAACAAGATAAACTTATGCAAATTGAAAATGCATACTAAATCAATACATACTTCCATTCAACTAATTTAATGCATGTACGACGTAATTTATTATCAAGTGATAAACAAAATAAAGCTCGGCGTGGATGTTCAGGTGTTGTTTGTCGACGTTTACGTCGTCGCATTTCTGCTTGTTTTAATACAGCAGTCCATGGATTGTTACCAGTGGGTATATCCAATAGATGTGCCTAAGTGTTATGTTATTAAGATGAATAATAAGTATGAGCGAAGAAAATAAAAAGGATAATCTTACTGCCTTTTTTGGTGGTGCTTTCATCTGGGGTGGTAACGGAGGAACTGAAATAAAATAAAACAAAAAATTAATTAATATTATTGTTTTTCGATTATTGAACACTTACGAGTATCATACTCATCATCCGCTATATATGAATAAGTCAACGGACTAAACATAGTACTAAATGTTCTTATCAAGATTTTATGGCGCGAATGTTTTGATGACTAGAGATGGAATGACAATAAAAGGAGACTAAAAAAAGAAGAATAGAATAGTTTGTCCATAAGGTAAAGAAAAGAAAAGAAAAGAGAGAAGAAAAACTTACTTAGAAGATAATCACACAACATTGTTTTCTGTTGTATCGTGGAAAAAAGCAATAAACAATTACTCAAGAGTGAGTAGGATCTATCTAAACGAAAGAATATACTAGAAAAATAGCTGTGGGAGACTGATGTCTTTCTGAATAAAGCAGATCAGATCTGAAGATCACATAACACTGTGGGAGGGAATATCATCAAGGATTTTTTTCCATTTCTCTTCCATACATCCGGTGCCAGATTAAGGACAAAAAAAAGCTCTATGCCACAATCTATTGTATTTTAACGTTGATAGTGCTGCCACGCATACTTTTATATTTATTTGAACTAAATAAAATGATGTGAAAAATGATCTGAATTTAAAAATAATATAAAATAATTTTTTTAAAATAAATTTTCTAATAAATAATTTACCAATCGTATGATATGTTGATTTGTTTAGTTATTTATTGCACATTGTCTTTTGCGTCACACATTCATTTAGTTTTTTTTTGCCTGACTGATTGAGATTACATGCATCAAACTAGTTCAAGTCCAGGTGATATGGCATCAGGTCATTCATTTAAAACTCGTGCCGAACAAGAACGTATTTCATCATTTCTTTATGAAAATTCTCGAAGGTAAACCGAAAACAAAACAAAGTTTTTTTTTTAAATTAACCTTCATGATAAATAATTAAGGTCAAGTTCAGAAGAAAAGAAATCTCGCCATAATCAAGGCGGAAGTTCTCGCCAACGTCGTCATCGACATCCACTAGATCCGATTGAGTCGGATTCTGATTCTGATCATCGCAGTCGCCATAAATCAAGTACTAAATCAAAATCTAAACATCATCGATCACATTCGCGTTCGTCATCGAGTGGAAGTGAACGAAGACGAAAACGTAAACAGACCGATAAAAATAATGAAACAAGTCATACTCGTCGACGACGACATTCATCAGCTAGTTCGAGCCATAGTTCACAAACTCGCAGCAAAAGTCGAGACCGAAAACGACGAATATCAGTAAAATGAACTTCTTTTTCTAAGAGTAAAAATCTAAAGGTTAATTTCTAATTTCAGGTTGAAAAACATGAACCAAAAACAACAAGTACAATCATTATGCATAACATTCCATTAACTTACGATGAACACGAGGTTTATAAAGTTTCTTTTTTTCTTTATTGGAAATAATGACTCGAGTGTTCAAACAATCATTCTAGAAATGTCTAATGAATTGGAAAGTCGCTTCCTTTTCTTTTTCCAGAATATTTATAGTACAAAGTTCACAGTAACATTGCGAAATGATATTTGTGTGCAAAATCAATAGAATATGCGTAGGATGTTTCCACACCCTCACGGCAGACAATAATCATCCGATGATTGCTATCATTGTTATAGAGTGTGAAAAATAAAGAATGAGTCATCCGATCTGACTGACCTTAATACGAAAGGTTATCCTATGTATTGTAACAAATATCTATTAAATTCTATCCAAATTAAGTTGTTCATTAGATTTTAATTGAATTTTTTATGGGAAAAAAAGTCAAAAATCAATAGCTAAATAGTTGAATAAAACAAATTATTGACATTTAAGTATCATATAAAAGGAAGATTAATTCCGTATTCAATTGCGTGACATTGGAAATTATCAAAAGATAAATCTTAATACACAAAGGAATTCTCTATAGAATGAGATAGTATCAAAATTAATTTATCTAAACATGAATAATTTTAATTAAAATAAAATCTTTTTAGCTACTCTCTGAATTAATGATTGCTAAAGTACCACTAGAAGAAATTCGAATTATTCATCGTAGAGATCCAGGTAAATAAATTTTAATTTGTTATAGTCTATCATTTTATCTTATTTTCTTTTTCTAGCGACAAATCTTCAAACGGCTTACATCGAATTCAATACGGTTCAAGAAGCTGAACAATGGATGACTTTAACGCAGGTTCAAACAAAAACCTAGATATTCCATCACTCTTGTTTCTATCTATTGATGGGAGAGCCGTCGTTTATCCAACGGACGGCAGCGTATATATATATATATAATACATATACAGATATAACTATATTCGTCGAGAATTTATTTGGACACTCGAATCAATCCCTACTGTTGATTTTCATTCAGGGTACATTTCTTCTCAACGACCATCTTGTTACACTGACCCATCGCTTCGACGACGATTCATCAACGATCCATAACATCAACAACAATACTACAAATCATCGAGATTATCAACGTAACAATACTAATGAATTACGTCTTCGTGATTGGGATTGTTATAAAGTAAATTTTTAGCAAAACCACAGAAAATTCATTATTAAATTTACTTTTTGTTTTTAGTGTGGTGTACAAAATTTTAAACGACGTGATCATTGTTTTAATTGTCATATATCGCGTGAAGGTATGTGGGAAAGAATAATGTGTATATATATTTATAATATACCAAATCAAATGAAGAAAACAAAAAAGACAAATATTTATTATGAGAATTAAATATAAAAAAATCGTTTTTCTGGCATTTATAGACTCGGAACGAACGCGAGATCTTGATGGATTTTCATTTGTTGGATTAAATCCATGCAATAGTAAGAAACATAACTCGTCTATTTGTTTTTATTAACGATGAAAAACAAATTATTTAAAAAATTTTTCAGCCTTGGTACTACGTGGTTTAGATATTTTAACATCTAAAGAAACAATTGAAACTAAACTGTTGGAATTAACATTAGTTCAAATGAAAAATTCTGCAATTGTTAAAGATAATTATACCGGTGTTTCACGTGGCTTTGCATTTGTTGAATATAATACGATTCATGTATATCTCATAGTTTTGGATTTATTGAAACAACAACAAAAATAATATTTCGTGATTATTTTATTTTAAGGACTCTGTATTAGTATATGAAAAATTACAAACAACTACGCCGGGAGTAGAAATTGAAGGCAAAGCTGTTATAGTTCACTTTTCAAAAAATAATTTTGCAACATCGTAAATTTATTTCGTCATTTGCTTTGATTTGATTTTTCTTCTATGATTCATTTACTTTTAGACTAGCACAAATTCAGGATGAAGATGAAGATTTTTATTCAAGAAGATCAAATTCATCTCGATCTCGTCATCGGCATGATCATGTAAAAATTCGTATTTGATTTTGTTGTGTCGGTGATTTAATATTTTTTTTCTTTCAACAGGATCGATCGGCAAATGTTGCGCAATTACTTCCATCAAATAATGGTAAAAAAAACGAATATCCGATGCCGATATGTATATATTTGTTCTTATTTAGTCGATCGAACAAATACTGCAGCTGAAATAGCTCAACATGCATTACAAAATATTCATGCTCAGAAACAACGTGATTATACACGTCCACAACGTCGTCGAAATCATTCCAGTAGTGATTACTCAAGTGATTCATCGTCCAATCATCATAAAAAACGGCATTGTTCCACAAAGGATGGACGAGATGCGGAACCGTATTCAACACCAGATCCATCAAAATTTGAATGGTATCCTGATGTCGGTTTTCATTTTGATAAAACAACAGGATTCTATTTCGATGCGAAATCATCGTATTTCTATAATCCAACAACACTAAAATATATGTATTGGGATCCAGCTAAATTAAATTATATACCCGTTGAAGATACAGTAGCGCCAGCCGTTACAACTGAAATTACGAATACTACAACGTCAACGGAACCCAAAGATAAAACTGATAAAGTAAAAAATGCTCAAAAAGTTGCCAAAGTATGTCTCGATACTTTGTGTGTTTCAATGAATAATTTATTTACTTTTTAATAGGAAATGGAACAATGGGCTAAAAAAGAACGCGAAAGAAAAGAAAAGGAAACTAAACGTAAAGCTCAAGTAGCAGCAGTAGCTGCCGCTGCTATAACAACAGCAACAACAACAACAAGTAATAATGATACTACATCTATGAATTTGTCAACTAGCGCAGTATCAGCATCCTTTGCTGAAGTTGGTCTTCCATCGAATCGACCAACGGGTGGTTTAATATCACTTAATTTAATGTCATCGAATAGTAGCAGTAGCACATCAACATCGAATCGACCTGCGCTATTAGCAGCGTTTGAGAATCCTGAGTCGGATAATGATGATAATGATAATAATAATGCAATGAAATCTTCAACAGCAACTAATGCTACCACCACCACAACAACTAGTACCAATATTCTCGATAGTAGCGAAGAAAAATTAGTCGATTGGAATAAATTGGCATGTCTTCTATGTCAACGACAATTCGATACACGTGAAATACTTGAAAAACATTTACAAATGTCAAATCTCCACAAAGTAACATGTCAAAATTTAGTTTTTGTTTTAAATAAAATAGTTGTTTCTATAGGAAAATTTAGCAAAAGCGGGTATTGTTCGATCACAGCCAGTATGTATTGATATGCTAAGTTATATCGGACTTATTTAAATTATTTTCTATAGCTTGTTTATCGGGATCGTGCAAAAGAACGTCGACAAGCATACGGGCCCGATGATTCAACTAAACAAAGAAATGATTATTCTCCTATTCATGAACGATCATATTCAACAAGTTCACGTCGAATGCCATCTCAAAGTAAATTGCCATGATTTTCATGTTCATTTTTTCTTAATGTCAAATTTTATTTTCTAGACCAATCATCATTATCAGATGGTATTGGCTCAAAACTAATGAAAAAACATGGCTGGCAAGAAGGTCAAGGTTTAGGAAAAAAACTACAAGGGCGATCTAATCCTGTTGAAGTATGTAGTCATACAGAAAAGGCAATGATCAGAAATATATATATATATATATTTTTTTCTAGGCTGAACACAGACAAAGAGGACTTGGTCTTGGGGCTGATCAACGACTGAAATATAATGCTGAACCAGGAGATTCATATAAAGATGTTGTACGAAAAGTTGCGCGTGCTCGATTTTCAATGATGGAATCTTGACAATATTAAGACTTTCGTGTACATGTTTCTTTATATATTTGTGTGTGTGCGCGTGTGTGTATCCGTCACTAGTATATATATTCATATAATATATATGCTCGACAGTTTTTTTTCCTACGATATTAAATACATTATGGAGATGAACTTTCAGTCTGAATATTAATACAATATATATTTTCTAGTGATTGAACTACTTTTACATCATAGATTTTTGTTTTCGAAAAGAATTCAACAATCGATCTGATATGATTGATGATTTTGATCATTTCTGTAGACTCGACATTATTGTGACATTTTTCATGAAAAAATTTCTCTATATGGTACAGCCTTTCCGAAGTCTTCATGAATATAATAACCAAGATCTAAAAACAATTTACAACAAATGAAAGGAAATTTTGTGAAGAATTTGTTCGCATCAGATTACTATGAATTTCATAGTTTTCCCATGAGATATCTATTAGTTTTCAATGTTTATTTTTCGTGCATATTGACGTTTCGACTAATGCAAACTTCTATGATCAGTTAAGCGAAAAGTTCTATTGGGATCTCGCGGTAGCTAGATAAAATGAATCGATTTTTTAAAACCAACATAAATTACAATGATAAAATTAAGAAACTATAATAATAAAATAGTATAAATGTTACATATTATTTTTAAAAACAATTTATGATTTTCTTTTATTTATTGAAAAACAACTCCTAACTACAGTAAGCTTTCGCCTATTCTTCGTAAAATATCGGACTTCGAATTCAACAGTTGAGAGATATTTGAAAAAGTGATGCACTTCGTGCTGTGAATTTATATGATAACATTTCAGATGACTGATCATCAGTGATAGAAACAACTTCTGTGCGTCCCAGAAAGATGTAAAAGTATGACATGGCTGATGAAATTACATTGAAATGAACATTTTTCTGTTCATTCCTTGTCTTGCGGTATTATAGGCAATAAACTATTTAAATAAATAGTGAAGAACGTGAATGAAACCAAAACAAATCGAACATCAATGGCCAATAGATGCAAACAGATTCTCATCGCTTGAACATTATAAAAATCATGGGCGAAATCTAAAGATATAAGCACTAAATCGCCACGATCTTCTCTTCGTTGTATGTAGTACATAGAAATCATGAGACTTTTAAAACTAATCTGTATCGATGAATCACGGCATGATAAATGACTCGAAGATTACGATGCACGCTTATTGGGATAGAGAAAACCTTTATGAAATCTCATCGATTCAAGACCTAACTGACGCACATAGATTCTTTAATGTCAACACCCTTTGTTAAAAGTAATAATTCGAATGAAATAGACCTTTTTTTAAGATTAAGAAAACTGAGAATCTTCGAGTAACTGGACAATAGTAAATAGCTCGTTACCTGTCAGCTAATGAATAGTACCAGATCCAAGGGGGGGAAAAGCTGATTCCGTGATTCCGTGATTCTACTGATTCTATGTGATTCTGTTGATTCCATTGATTCCATTGATTCCATTGATTACATTGATTCCATTG